>MNCI01022492.1:0-40955 GCA_015680685.1 Gnetum montanum
TGAAAATGTTATCAATGAATTTTTTTATGTGAAAGCTTATCTTGGGTATTTGTAGTTTTCACAACACAATGAAAAAGGTTTTCTAGCACCCATGCATCAACAGATGTCCATTAGTGCAGCTTAGGCAACTCAAAACACACCAAAAGCAACTTGGGAGTAAGGGGTGTAAACTAGATGTACCAAAGGATGCGTTAGTGCTCCTATGCTAATATAGGATGTGCATTGACATAGGTAGTTAGTGCATCTTAAGATGCACATGTCGAAAGGTTCTTGAATAAAGCTAGAAACATCCTAGGAAGCTCAAAACATACATCAAATGTGGAAGTGTGATATGGAAGGCTAAGATACAAACCTAGGAGGTAGAAACCTCAAAAATGCATGCAAAAATCACAAACATTGGGTGTGAAATACTTCTCAAGTCGAAGGATTACAATTGATATACAAAATGTCATTAGATGACTCATCATTTCCCCATGACTGAGTAAAGCTAGTTCCATAACTTTAACAATCAAGATACAAAATTGGGACTAGACACATCACATTATCAATGTGGAGGAATATAGTTGCACAAATATAGAGACCATGACTATAATACAATACAAGCCACCTAACTAAGAGGTACCAAGGGGTACTGACTTAAAAAAAAAGTCCTTTGACATGCTTGCTTGATGTGGATCAAAGCTAGAAGAGCTGTGTATGGACATGTAAAATCTTTGAAGTTGGATCTCAAGGGCCATTATCCTTGCCCAAAGTGATTTATTTTATTCATGCATTAGTCCTAGCTAATACATGAATATATAGTACAATTAAAGCTTCATATAATTCAACATTTCTAATTGAAATCAAATCTATGAGTTGGAGTTTCTAAATCAAGTGTCTTATTGCTAGGGTAACAACTCATTATCTTAGACTTTTATATGTGGATATTATTCGGTGCTATTATAATAGGTATATATTGTAGTGATAGTTTTTCTTGGTTTTTTATATGTAATGTATTCAATTCAGCAATTGTTTAATGTGTGAGAGGTTTGTAGAATAATTATTTAGAGGGTGTATACAGTGTATGTTTAAAGATGTATGTGTTGCTATTATATTGTTCTTGCAAAAATGGGTATATAATATAGGGTTTTTTTAACAATGAAACTTTAACTCATGTGTTCAATTCTAATAGGGAATGCTAGGTTAGAAAGGAGAAATTGGACTATATGTCTTGGAGTGTAACTATATTATGATGATTGCAGTGTTTTAATAGCCATCCCTCCTTTTTTTTCAATAGGTTATTGTAAAATTTAGTAAATTGGTTGGGGGTGTGAGTTCTATATTGTTGTTGTTATGAGAGTGTATGTAGTGTTAATTTGTTTTATTATTTATAGATAGAATTGTAGAATAGTTTCTTAAAGGGCACATACATTGTATGTTTAGGAATTAATATATGGGTATCATGTTAGTGTTGTTATAATGGATATATATTGTTGTGATTTTTTTGATAGGTTATTTGTTGAATTTAGTAGTTTCTTAGTTTGTAATTCTAGAAGTTTGGATATAGAACTATTTGTGTTGATTAATATAGGTGATTTTTGATAAGAATGGCATGAGGAATGTTTAGTGTTCTGTAGTAAGGTGTTATCGCTACCCTCATATAAAAGCCTCTCTTCTTTTCTGTTTCTCTTTTGCCTCTTCTTTGTAGTTGCTTTCATTGTTTTTTTCTACAAATTTTTTGTTCATGCTATCTTAGTCTTTTGTTTGGTAATTTCTAGATATAGTGGTTTTTTGTAGATGTTCTCGATTTTTCTTGCTAGCTTTTTCAGTAGCTATTTTTGTGGTTTAGTCTTTTCTTCCTATTATGCAAGATCACCTAGCAAAATGATAGATCTTTCTCCAAAAGGATCCTCTAAAATCAATTTATTTATTTTCAATACTTGAATTACAATAATGATGTTCATTTAAGTATTATAATGTAAATTTTTTTGAATGAATAGTATTTAATGTTTTGGAAAAATTTATTATAGCATTGCATCGATGATTTCTAAAAGTTTTCCTCCTACAAAACTGATTTCACCAAAAAGTATGTGTTTTTTATTTCATAGTTGTTCTTGAACCTTGATGATATTTTTTCCTTTGAGTTCTGTAATGTTTTCTATTAGAATTTGCAATGCATTGTGTATCATTTGACAAGATATGTTAAAAGCTGCAACACTTGTAGGAGCCAATGTTAGCAATTGATGAGTGGCAAGGTACCCCTACACTCAACCATACGAATATGAGTGTTTCATGCATGATCTGGTCGAACTCCATAGACGGGCTAGCTGTGGTGTCTAGATAGTTGCTTGTTGATCACAGTTCACTATCTTTCCACTTGGACTAGTATATGCTTTGTCACGTATGGTTTAGTCTAGAGTGAGGTGTATGATATGTTCCTAAACTAATGCTACTCTTGGAGGAAATGGAAATTAACTTTAATTAGGCTAAGAGGAAGGGGAGAGAGAGTCTAAGCTAATGGGAGATAGGGGGAGAGAATCTAAGCTAGCCTAAGTGTGATGAGCATCTATTCCTTAATCATCTGTACACATCTTAGGCCTCGTGCATGACTACCACTGGGATTACCAAGCACATGGCCTAAGTACGCTACTGGGATACCAAGTAGTCACCCGTAGATTCTCATGATTAAGTCGTACTCATTTCATATTTAATAACAATAATAATTAAGTAATTAAACTAAGTGAATGTTGCAATGATGAAGTAATCTCGATCTTTATTTTCGGTCATGTGCGTGTCCAAGTACGTCACACTCAAATAAAGGATGTTGTACAATTACAATCATCACACTGCAAGCATGCACTGGGGGAAAGGGTTGAGAAGAACTAGAAATGAAAACTAAGAGCTAACTAAGATTGACTAACTTCTATTTAAAAACTTAA
This sequence comes from Gnetum montanum, assembly GCA_015680685.1. Classification (NCBI taxonomy): domain Eukaryota; kingdom Viridiplantae; phylum Streptophyta; class Gnetopsida; order Gnetales; family Gnetaceae; genus Gnetum; species Gnetum montanum. Next base: position 2,919 of record MNCI01022492.1, read on the forward strand.
CTCTTCTCGTGCACCTACATGAGTATTTATAGGCCTGCACAGGAGTCACGATATCGTGTATTCGATATTGTTACTTGGGCAGTGATATCATGTACCCAATATTGTGGATCCAATATTGAGGGTTTGATATTGCAGCCAAATGAATCACGATTCATCATACCCCTACGACTGAATGAAAACTCATCCTTGAGTCAAAATGAGAACAAGCCCCATTGATTACATAGTGGATAAGTATGAGATTATTGACTGATGGGAAATTTATTCATGCCATAGTGGAGAACTTGATAGAAAAAAATTGGGACACATCACAAAATTACAAAATTACAAAATTTCACAATTGCAAAATTGTAAACTTTATTTGGCTCATGTGGCTCTAGGTGGTGGTGGCTCCTCCATGGGTTGCTTCCCTTTGTCTTGTGTTCTAGGTGTTGGAATTTGATGATGTTGAAGTAGTGCCTAGAACTTTTCCTCTTCCGTTTAGGGATCCTATGTCGTCCATGCTGATGTTTTGATGTTTGATGGAGTCAGCACCTCCCATGGGCACAGTAGTTGCATAAACATTTTGTTTGCTTTGACATACCAGGCCGCAAACAACCACCATTCCTCCTCGTAGGCTTTGGCTTTATCCCTGTACTCATGAAAATCTGTAAGCCATCGAGCCAAGTCCCCTATGACATATTTTTGTCCTTGGTAGCTTGCTTTAACCACCTCTAGTTTAGAATTTGCAGCTTCTAGTCTCTGCAACGTTTTCTTATGCTTTGCAAATTCTGCTTCATATTTGGCATAGGTGGTAGCTACCTACCCCTCGAGCTCTGTCCTCAGGTGCCCTACTATTAACATGGCTAGATTGGCATATCGTAGGTTTTCCAATTCTATGTACTCTGTGAGATCCTGAATCTACAGGTCCCAGTTTTTAAGTTCGGCCTGGTGGGCAAATGCATATGTGTCCAATATGACCCACCAATCATTGTGTTGAGCACTAAAAGTTTTGATGTGGGCCTTGGCCATATGGATATCCTTCTCAATGATTTTTTTATACATCCCCACCTAGTCTTGAAAATGCTTCTTTAACTTTTCATGCTGCTTGGCCTCATTTTGCCACAGGCTTATTTTGATGGCTATCTTCTGATGGATTGCGCGTACCTCCTCCATTGAAAAGGTTCGATTTCTTTGGCCAAATGGTTCATATCTTGATTGACCTTGATCAATTGTTCTCATAGGTATTCAAATTTTTCTTCGAGAAAATTCTTTTGTTTCTCCACAGTGATCAACCAAAGATTTTCAGCAACGAGCTATTCATTCTCCTCTTATAAGGCTCTGAGTGCCTTGGAGTGTGCGTAGGTTTGTGCTTGTGCCTTGGAGGCATCCCAGTTGGCCTTCTCTTTCTCCTCCACCACTCTTTTATTGTCTGTCAACAATTTATTGAGTTTCTCAATCCTAAAGTTGTCTAGTTGGTTTGTGGGAATGAATTAAGAGAGGTCCTACTGTGCAGCTTGTACGGTTACAAGCCTCTCTTGGAGTTTTTCTAACTTTGCTTCTGCGTGCATGGCCCTAATCTCTGCCATGACCAGCTTTCCATTGGTAGAGATGAGGTTTGATTATGCTACTATGACATCTTGTGGGATGTTGAACAAGGATGTCATTACTTGTCCTATTTGTAGCAACTGATCAAGCACATCCTCATGCTTCACAGGAGTCATCGAGGGACTGACCAATGTTTGAGCATCATGTGCTCTTATGAAGTCTACCGGAGGCAAAATAGGGATGTTGAAGGATTTTTTAATGTGGTTTGTGATCACTTTTATGGCTCTTGTTGCATCCTAGTGCTACATGACCACCACTATGGCCCCTTCACCAATCTTAAGTTGCACTTGAAAGGATGCAACATTTCCTGAAATCTGTTGTGACCAATCAGTCTCCCCTCCTCTTGTCTGAATGGACAACTCTCCTCATGTGCAATATATAGAGACAGTGGATCGTATGGTATCATTGATCCCATGGAAAAGATTAGCATCATCATGACTCTCCCAACTGACTGTCTCAACGATGGCCCTGAGATGGCTCATCAATGGTCGATAATCCTATGGTAGTGGCGGTTGGTCTTGCTGGCTTATGTTGGTCCCCACTTCTTGTTGTTGATTAGGCCTTGAGCTTGGGAGTTGGCTAGGGCCTATAGTTTGAGTTGTAGTGGGCCCTACTATCTGTTCTTACTCTTACTCTAGCTCCAGTGTCTCACTAGCACTTTTTCTTAGAGTTGGTGGCTTCAGCAGTTCAACAAATAAAGCATTTTGGGCTCTTCTAGGGATGTCATTGGTGTACCCTAGAATACCAGCATGCTTGCACAACTTCCTGATGAGACAAGGGAAGGGCAACACGAATTTTCCTATCTTGCATTCTTCAAACCACCTTAAGATCTCCATGAGATATAGATGGGGCATGTTAGCATTAACCTTTCCCATCAATATCGTACTTCCTCTTGCCACATATGTTGAAATCCTATTTAATCCTCTTATGGGGAAGATGTGATAAGTTCCAATTTTGAGGTATATCCTTTCTTCCAACGTCAACTCTCCATATGTCTTATCTTCTTTACCATACGCCCTCTTCAACCACACCTTTCGTGCATTTGCGTCAAAGCGAGTGGATAGGTGAGAAAATTTCAGCCTTGTATTTGGAAGGTTTAACACTTTTGAAATGGCCTTGGTGAAAAATCAATAGACACACCACCAATGTCAACCATGGTGCCTTCTCCTTTATTGTGCCAAATTTGGTACGTTTCTTCTAATTACTAGGCACCGCTTTCAGAGAGGATAGGCCATAATGGGGATCCATTGAGCTGGTCCCTAACAGGCTCAGGAGCAAATTTCGTGAAGGGTCCAAAGTTCAATTCCATGATCACTGTAGTAGATGTGGATCTTTCATGGATGGCTTGAACACACTCCAGGGACAATGTGAGGTGTTGTCCCTGTTCAGGCGTTGCAGTAGCTCCACCTTCTACCTATCTTGATTGTACAGTAGCAATAGTCTCTTGATGGATACTGAATGATTACACCTCCTACTCTACACATTGTTCAGTAGACACCTGTCTCTACCTCTCCTAGGTTGCTTAGACACACCTTGAGAAGGACCTTCTTGTTGTCCATGCTTTAGGGCCATCTGCAATGACATGGGACTAATCATTAGTAAGGTTGTTTGCAAAAGTTAAGTTATACCTTACTCCTTGCCTTAATGAATTTGTTTTATTTCGTGTGATTTAAAGTTAGAAATTTTATGGAAATGTCCCCAAAAGGTTTTAATATTTGGCCCACTTTGCTTAGGTGGTTTCAAAGTTTAATTTCTTGATATAGATAAGGAGATGAAATTGTTTTTGGCATATGTTTATTATTTTTATAACTAATTACCCTTGTCCTTTGGGTGATGATGAATTTTGAAAAATTTATGCACAATTTAGAGTGTAGCCCTCCCCCACAACTAAGTTGAACACTCTGGGTTTAGATAAGTTCAAACGAAATGCAAATTAGAGCACTAGCGAGCGAGTTATGGTTGGTAGATCAAGAGGTGCGTAGGTTGTAAGTTGTAGAAGAAAACTTGAAAAACTCCCCCACATGAATAGTTGTAAATGATGTTGACATTTATGGGGGACCCATATATATAGGTTAAAAGGATGCAATATCACATACATGATAGCGTAGCCTTGATATAGCGTCAGACACGATATTGGGGACCTGATATCACGGCCTAACAAAAATAGGATATTTGAAATAATTGATAAATTTTTGAAATTCTGCAATGTAAACTAAGGACTTTAGGTCAATGTGAAGGCTCCAAGGTAATGTTAATCAAGTTTGATGGCACCGAAAAAGTATCATGGTGTAAAATCTAGCAATGAAGGTCATGAAGAGTATGAGGAAAAAGGACATGTGTTAGTACATAGGAATGTTTAAACTGGAAGGATGATGATGAGGGAAAGAATATCATTGGTGATGCAATACTCAGAAGGTATAAAATAATGTGAGGGTATGCAACAAGTACAAATTACAAAATTCATGCAAGTGGATCCTCCTCAAAGTAGGTTCCAACCTATAATGCCCTTGTGTAACCTCACCTTAAAATGTTCGTAGGCACAAAAAGAGTGAAATGTAATCCACACTAATTCCAAAACACACACACACACACACACATGTAAATACCACTGTGATGAGATATAAGTTCCATGCTACCCAAGACACAAGTCACAATTACATGAATAGCAGGATGAGGTGAATCATAGAAGGGATTGCAAAAATTGGGACATGAGGTAACTAACCTAGGGCACAATGAATCCTATGTGTAAGGCATGATTAGTGTGTCATTAGCCCATCACTCCAAAATCAAGACCAAGTCCATTCGATCAATGACATCGCATTGCTTCTTCCCATGATGGAAAACCATAAGAGCACCATGACAGCAAGGCATACAATCACTTGGTGTTTTATTCAAGGGAGAAGTGATTTTGCTTTGTAGCACTCATTTGTTTTTCAAAGTATTGCTTTATCTAGAGAAGCCACCTACCTTTAGGCATGGGTGCATGTCTTTCTAGTGGGATACCCAAGAATAACATTATTTTTTTTCTTTGGTTGAGTACCTTTTGATTACTCTTACTCCCATTTTTCATTAGATTTACAAGGATCTTAGTACAACCAAGCTACATGATACTCCTACAAATGTCACCAAAGAGAATCCACAAGTTCCCTTGATGTCACACCCTAACCATTTCTTCTTGGTTCATCCTTCTTCATTATAGGCATGATGAACATAAAATTACTTTAAGTTTTAATGTTTAGAAATATCATTGTACCTAGAGTAGAACCACTTATTCATAGAATGGGTGGGTGGATGTTGTGGGCTCGCTGTCCAAATAATTAGTCACTTGAGACTTGATAACATAGAACAAGACCTCAACTAATGAGTCACATGAGTGTTTTATTCATAGATGAGATTACTTATAAAAAGATAAAAAATATGAAAAGACAAAAAGATAAAAAAACAAAAAAATAAATTGAAAAATGAAAAATTGGAAAACAAAAAATTGTAAAACTGAAGAAAATGAAAAATATTTATTAGTCATGCTTGTTAGAATGGAGGATACCCCCCATAACTAAATGGTTGAGCATAGCGAGGATTAATAAATGAAAAGTTGGGATCCTTACATGTTGGATGGTTTAGGATCCAGTCATATTCAAACCACTAGGTGTCTTTTGATGTGGTGGTTGGAATGTACGCCGAGTGGGGTTCACTCACCTAATTATAGTAAGCATAGTGGGGAAATTTATAAGATGTAGTCAATTGATGAGTGGTTGACCCACTATGGCACCCGTGACCATAAGGTGGTATGCAAGGATCATGATGTCTCTCATCATGGTTATATTCATTGGGCTGTGTAGTTGTTGGAGTGTTAATTGTTGGCCTTGATGAGATGAAACAAGGCATTGGGTTTGTAGAGAGACATGCACCACAGTGTTGGACTTGTGCTATGTTGGAAGATGTAGTGGCCTTGGAACTATGTTTTCCCTTCTTATGGTCATGTCTAAAGAAGGGACACCTTCAATGTTGTAAAAGGTTCCCACTACTATTGATAGTAGAAGCACAAGTAAGATTTGTGGGTTGATGTGGTTGTGGAAACCCTTCAGGCACAATTGGTGACGATGTGAAAAGAGGTGAAGGATGAGAATTTTGAAATTGAGGAGAAGTGTAAGGTACCCAAGGTGGTGGTCCTGTTGGCAAGGATATGGATTGATAGTATTGAGGAGAATGATAATAATGTGATGAGATAGAGGGTGTTGACCCGGTTGGGGAAACAAGATGTTGGACTTGATAAGCACTTAGGTTCAGATGATATGAAGAGTATAACTAGTTTGGGGATGGCCTCCCCCACGACTAGGATTGTTGCCATTGTGATCAAACACAGTATCTTTGTACAAACTCTGGGTGTAACAACCTTCCCCAATGCTCCTGTAAATGTGAAAATATTGGGCATTGGCCCTTGGGATGATCGTACATGAAAATGTTGCATTGATACATATGATTGGTAGTTGAGCTGTTATTCTCTTCTACCCTTCTGTCTGATTGTCTAAGGGTGTTTTGTCCTATTTCTTGGTTTTTCATGACCCTATCTCCAATAATGTTGGCATATTCTCCGCATTTTTTATGCATCCATTCCATCATCTTATTGATATTTGCCTCAATTTCATCCAATGATTGTAGTGTTGGAAAAGATGGTTCCACCTCCTTGAGGTGAGTTGATTTATCCCCTTCATTATCACGGGCCCTTGTTGATTTAAGTTTTTGGGCCTGTTGAGATTTTTCAACATTCTCCCATTTAGCCATTTCTCCTGCTTCTTTTGCTACCTACTTGATAGCTCTTGGAATTGATGGATTCATAGTTCATATAGTTGACCTTGGGCATACATCCCTAGGGTCTCCCTTGTTTCATTACAGAGCCCATCTATGATATGGTACATTAGCCTTTCCTTGAAGAACCCATGGCTTAGGTAGTTGTTTAATAGTGCATAATATCTTTCTAAGGCCATGTCCAAGGGTTCATGTCGCACTTGTTTCCACTCTTGGATTTGTCTCCTCAAGGCTGATACTCTCGCATAGGTTTGGTATCTTTCATTAAATAGTTCTACCATTGTTGGCCAATGTTGGATTGATTTTGGTTTTAAAGACCTATACCATACTTTGGTGTGGCCAACGAGTGTCATAGGAAAGAGCTTAAGTTTTTTCCATCCATTATCAATGTTATCCCATACATAAGCATCATAGAAGGCTCATAAATGTTGTTGTGGATCTAAATCATAGCCTCCTGAAAACTTGGGAAAGTTGTTTAAGTCAAGCCTAGGTAGATAGCTTTCCTTACGATACCTACAGGATATTCAAATAGGCTCTTGTATTTCTGTTAGGCTTGTAGTGGCCAGTGAGGGTTCATCGTCACTAGGTATGTTATGCATTTGTGAGTTGGGATGATGTTGTTTACATTTATGCTCATAGGAGACCCCTACATTAGATTGGGTACTCCAAACTTCATCTTCATCATTATATAATTCGTTGGTTCTCCAATAAATTGCCTTACTAGTTGTTGCGTTATCATAGTCTTGTGAGAGAGACATGGTTGTAAATTTGTGTGTGATTTAATTGCAATTGTTATTATTATTTTTCTGAAGATATATCATTAATACTTTGTTACAGCAATCTTGTATGATGTAACTAATCTAAATAATTAACACTGTCCTTGGCAACGATGCCAATGATGAGTGGCGAGGTACCCTTACACTCAACCATATGAATACCAACATTTCATGCATGATCCGGTCGAACTTTGTAGATGAGCTAACTATGGTATCTAGATAGTTACTCATTGATCGCAGTTTGCTATCTTCCCACTTGGACTAGTATATGCTTTGTCATGTATGATTTAGTCCAGAGTGAGGTGTATGTTATGTTCCTAAACTAATGCTACTCCTGGAGGCAATGGAAAGTAACTTTAATTAGTCTAAGAGGAAAGGGAGAGAGGGTCTAAGCTAATAAGAGATAGGGGAAGAGAATCTAAGCTAGCCTAAGTGTGATGAGCATTTGTTCCTTAATCATTCATACACATCTTAGGCCTCGTGCATGACTACCACTAGGATTAACAAGCGCATGGCCTAAGTACACTACTAGGATTCTAAGTAGTCACACGTAGATGCTCGTGATTAAGTCATACTCATTCTGCATTTAGTAGCAATAATAATTAAGTAATTAAACTAAGTGAATGCTACAATGATGAAGTAATCTCGATCTTTATTTCCAGTCATGTGCATATCCAAGTACATCACACTTGAATAAAGGATGTCGTACAATTACAATCATCACATTGCAGGCATGCACTAGGGGAAAGGGTTGAGAAGAACTAGAAATGAAAACTAAGAACTAACTAAGACTGACTAACTTCTGTCTAAAAACTTGACTCCTCTCGTGCGCCTACATGAGTATTTATAGGCCCACAGAGGAGTCACGATATCGCCTATCTCATATCGCAACCAGATGAATCACGATTCATCAACAATGATTAGTCTTTGTTATCATGAAAATATTATTGTATTGCTTTGATTAAGAATTTATCAAAATTAAATAATGTAATTTATATTTACCTCTTTCTTAGTGAAGGCTACATGGTTATCATTTTCACTCTATTGTATCATTAATTTTTTGTTCAAATGATGTTTTTGCATTCTTGGAGTTGATACATTCACTTTCTATCATATATAAAAACATGATTAGATTAATATAAAGAGGAAATAGGAAAATAAGTTTTTGACATTTTCATATCAACTGGAAAAAATGCTAAAAACTTTCAAATATTGGTATTACAAATTACCTTATGTACTAGAGCTAGTTCTTAATGTTTGATTTCTATTAGCTTAGATAATGTTGGTTGTTGTATTTAAGAAACAAAAAACCTTAGTGTATATACAAATTAATTATACAAATGTTCAATATGGAATACCTTGAATACCTTTTTAGTAGGTGTTGTGTGCTATACAACTTCTATATTTGTAGTATCTTTTTGTATAGCTTATGTATTTCCAGTAATATTTTGCAAAATATCATTTAATGATTGAAATTTGGATTTTGATGCTTTATATCCATCTTCTAAAAATTACTATTTGTCATTTTAGATAATGTTCATTCTTGTTTTTTTAAGTTATTGTATATACATATTAATTATATATATTTTCAAAATGGAATACGAAATACCTTGAATACCTTTTTAGCAGGTATTGTGTGGTGTACAACTTCTATATTTATAGTGTCTTTTTATATAGGTTCTATATTTCCAATCTTTGCCCTCTAGCTAGCTGACATGGATCACTTGGTAACCTAGTAATGAACACTTGGTTACCCAGCAGCATTAGCGTAAGTTCAAAATGTGTATAGTATGGTGGGAATGGATGTTCAATGTTAAGGTTAAACTAGATTTATTCTTCACACTTATCTTAGATGATTTAGATTTTTAATTTTTTAATGGTTTAATAATATTTTAGACATAGGTGCTTTAACATCAACATCATATGCTTTAGTCATCCTTAATCATACAACTTCACCCACAATCAATCAACTAGCTATTTAGGTACCCACACTAGTCTAGTCCATGGAATTTGACTAGGCTGAATGTAAACACTTCCGATCTATATGGTTAGGCACATGGTCTACTCTACTGCTCATCATTGGCACTATTGCTGAGGACTAGTGCTAGTGATTTAAATAACTATAATCATATATGGATTGGTGTTAGAGCCCTAATGATTTATTATATAAAAAAATATTATTTTATTCTAATCAAACACACTTAAGTAATTAAAAGATGTTTTCTTCTCATAGTGTTAATTTTTCACTTGTTGACGATTCCACATGGAGATGCAATAGGAGAGTAAACAATCAGGATGATTTGCCCCAATAAATTAAAGTGGTCTACTTACATTCAAATCCCTTATTATATGAATTTCTCTTTTATCCTCCACCAATATGATCATTTGCGATGAAGGAACATGTAAGGAAATATTGTGTTACTACATGATCAATCAATTCCATCAATGCTCATGATAGCAATAATGAAAGTTAGATTAGAAGTGATGACTAGTGACTCCAAAGTGGTTGACACAATGTTTAGGTCTCACCAACCTATGAAAGCCTAACTATGAAAGGATTGTTTCATGGAAGTGCATCATGAAGTCACAAAGGTTAAGGAGGTTACCTATCATAACCTAGAAATTTGTGTAAATTTAATTATTTAATTTAATGTATATGATTAATTATTTAATGCTATCAGATGTGTTTCAATAGATTAAATCATTGTTATTATTGTTATTGTTGTTGCTAATTTCCTACATAAGTGAATCCAATATGCTCATTATGATATTTTGTTAAAATTTTGTATCGTTTATTTTACTACTATTGACACCTAGTTGTAAATCTTCTAAATATTTTATGATTAAATGTTGAAATCCAATCACCCTAGAAAGTTTTTATTTTTATCAGTTATTATGCCTTTACATGTATTTGGCTATGCATATTTTATTTTTTATGTATATTCAAATATGAATATTTAATCTTTATTATGCACATTTATTTTTTAATATGCATATGTAATTATATAATACTCTCTTCATAGAGCAATTTTGAACCCTCACTCTACCCAAATCGTATCCCTTGATACCTTTTATCATTCAATTAGGAATTAAATTTTATTTTTAATTATAATAAAATATTTCATAAATTATCTTTGTTAAAGACATAGCTTAGGATGATGTCCTACCAAAAATCTAACCTTAGCAATGTGTTTGGGACATTCAAAAACATTAGTTTTAACTCTTAGTTTATTAGAATTGGAGTTATAGTTTTTGAGGTATCACATCTTCTAGTTTGCTTAAAATACCATAAAGTTTTAGAATTTGAATTGGGTGACTATGATAAGTGAATCCTAAATGAGATTTTAGCATACAATTAGGCAAAGCAATTGATAAGAACTTCCTAGGTTCAAACAAAATTTGACTTGGAGTCTCAGTGTACATGTTACAAGTGTTTGAGTGCAAAGGGTAATAGTGAAAAGAAAAAAATGAGAAATAGATTTATTAAAAGAAAAATGAAAAAGAATTAATTTAAAAATAAAGGTTAAAAATCAACATTGGTTGTAAAAACCCCGTGCACATGTAAAAAGGGAAAAGGAAAAAGCAAAGTATATAAGTTATATAATATATATATATATAATATTTTTTTATAGCCTTGGATTTTTTGCACTTTCTTCTTCATTTTGAAGCTGATTTTAGCATGTTATTTTTATAAATAGGTTGTGGCCTTAAATACATCTCATCATAATTTGTAGAAGGGTTTCGGGTATGACAAGTAAAACAAAAAAAAATTAATATTGTTAGGTAGAAAAGGAAGACGTTAAGAAGATTCTAGATGCTCTACCAACACAAGTAAGAAAGATTGGTTTAGTTTCCTTTTCATGTGATTACCCTATTTTGTTATGGAATTATAATAAGAAAGATCATTTTATATTTATTTTTATGTGGTTATCCTATATTGTTATGGATTTTCTATTTTTCCTCTCTACTTTTTGATCTTTTGATGTTCTTTTACAATTTTGATTATTATGCCAAAGTTATGCTAAATTTTTTTCATCATTTTGGGTTTGTTGTTATGAGAAATAATATTTTAATCCTATACAAACCTCTTTTCTATCTTTGGATGAAATTCTGGAATTGTGGAAACATTGTCCAACCTACTTTTTGGATATTTTATGATAAGCTTATGATATAAACATGATTTTGAAAGAATTTTGTGGAATTTGGGCTTTTGTGGATTTTTTGCTATTTTGGAAATATTTTGAATTTTTAGAATAAAATAATAATTTTATGGGACTGATTTTGTTCAATTGGTGGTGAGAGTTGTGAATCTTTTAGATGCCCCTCTTTGCATGTAGCAGTGGAGTGTTCTTTAGTGGGACCTACTCCATGGGAACAAGGGTTTTTGGATCGATTTCCTACCCTAGATTTTGATTTGTAAGTTCATGTGAGGCCATGGATTAAGTTGAGACCATAGTACTGAGTAGTTGAATGTAGTGGAGTTGCAATGAGGCATACTTAAGACCTATCCTTCTGATGATACATGTACCTCAGTTATTGAGGATGTTAGTAGTGAGGTTATGATCAAGACTCGACCATGAGTGACTTGTTTAGGGTCACAAGGATAATCAAATGCTACACTATTTCAAATAAATTACAAGATTTCAGCTACACTATTGACCAAATGATATCAAATACATTGTAGGTTCTCACATATTTATAGGTAAATATAGGCATTGCGTTAACGGGAATGTGTTAATGCATCAGGTTGCATTGACAAAACTAAGTTATAGAAAATGTGATATAACATCTACAATATAGTAGATGTGATATAGCATTTATGATGTAGCAACCAACAGAGACGCATTGACATGGATGCTACAACATAGATGCAACATAGCATTTATGGTATCTTAGCCGACTAATACACTTGACAAAATGATGCTTCATCATGTCCCAACAACACAACTACTTGACATATTAGGTCTCATCATACCCCCACGATTGACTCACCCTTAAGTTATATATAAATGGATGAAGTTCCATTATAAAAATTATGGGGTAACCGAGACTAGATTGGCTACCATTACAAAATTGAAGTGCTGCATTACAAAATTTATTCGAGTGGATGTATTACAAATTGTAAAAAGACTGGACATAAATTAAACTCTATAAGATTGTAGAGGTCTTCAAAAATCCATTAAAGATGAATCTTCTTGTTGTGACTAGTGGTGGCAAACTTTTCAACCTTGACTGTTATGTTGGTGTTTCTCTTTTTATGTAGAATGTTTTTGAAGGATGGAATAAAATTTCTCCTCATGATCTCATGGGTCCAACATTCATGTAATGTTCAAGCTTTGATTCTTATATGTGCTCCCATTTTGTTCATGGAAATATCCTCCTTTATCCTCCTCTTGGCCTCTTTTCTTTATTGTGTAAAAGGCCTTTAACCTTAGGTATTTTGTTTGGAGTCATTTGAAATCACTAAAGGATTAATATTAGTTTTGATGATTTTATCTTAATGATTAAACCTTCCTGAATCCTAAGCTCAAAAATAAAAAAAAAAATTAGTATTTAAGCTTGAGGTAATGTCATAATGATGTTTCCCAAGGCTCTAAGGTAACTAAAATCATCAAGTTGTTCAATTCATTTTGATTATTGTTACTAATAGCTACCATAATTTTTGAAAATGGGTTGTTAGAAAAAATTTCAAAAATTACATCCTTAATCCCCATGATGAATGAGCTTAACTTCGGAAGCTCATAATTTTTTAAACAACTAAAATGAAAGGTTCAGTTCATAAGATGACCATGAAATATTGAATTTTAAGGATATTTCAATATAAAAGTAGTAACGATAAATCAAAATTGATGAGAAGTAGTATAAAAATGATGCATAAAGTTTGAGAAGTTTTCCATGATGTCCTCAAAGATGTGATGCTTTAGTTCAAAGCCATGATCAACAAAAGTCATGCAAGTGGATCCTCCCCAAAGCAGGCTTCTACCATAATGCCCTTGGATAACCACTTTTATAGATGTCCATGGGCACCTTAGAAGTTAAATGTATACCATGCCTTTATTCCAAACAACACACAACCACCTTGGTTAGGATCTTGTACTATACTATACAAAACCATTATGCTCATAATTGCATACATTATTGAGGTGAATAATGGAATGAGAAGGGATTTTAGAGATTAGACATGAGGTACTTGACCATGTTTGCAATAAGTTCTCGTGTCAATTGTGATTAAAATGACCATCATACCTATCCATCAAAGCCTCAGATCAAGATCATATCATTAACAATTGCCTCACATTGATGTACTCCTTCTTGCCTACCATCATGAATCCATAACAACCATAGAGAATGAGAATCACTCCAAAAAGAAAAGAAAAGATATGAAGGAAGGAAGGAAGGGCCTTAGTTAGAGGGGTCCCTTTAGACATGGGTAACATGTCTTTCTAGTCCCATAACTAGTGCTTATAGCCCATTATTATGTCTAAGAGATTTCTTTGAATTTCTGTTGTTTATTTTTTGGTTTTCTTGTGTGTTTGCTTTTGTTTTTTCTTCTTCTTCTTTCTTTCTTTTCATGGTGATGAGTGGTCAGGTACCCTTATGCCCAACCATACGAATCACAAGCATTTATACGTGATCCAGTTGAATTTCGCAGGCTTTATAGTTTTTAGTTCACTAGTCTTCTAGGTAGTGAACCTTGACCTAGAATCATTCGTTGTCTTTCCAATTACACTTGTGAAGCACATGGTATGGTTAAGTGTACCTTAGGCATATGATTTTTATAGTTTCATGTTTAAATAGAGATAAAGTAATTGGATTAACTAATTTAATTTAACTAATTTACTAGTATCTAAGTAGTCCTAACATAAGCATCTAGTTCAACTTTTCACACATGTCCTAAACCCATGTATCCACTGCTGGGTTACCAAGTGCTATGCTCCTAGGCATACCAAGTAATAACGCTGCTAGGATTACCAAGAGAATATGTGTTACGCTTGAAGCGGTTGTACTTATGTGTTTAATCTATCTAGCTTATCCTGCATAATTACTTCATTAGCTTAATTACTAACAAACATTTAATAAATAATTAAAAACATTAAATGCGTAAATGAAATATTTAATCTATCCAAAATGTTACAAGGTTTATTAGAAAGCTCGTCTTTATTTCCACACACACTATCATGCTTAGGTACAACAATGCTCGAATAAAGATACGTATACTCAATGACTCCTACTGTGGGCACTCAGGAGAAATATTCTAACTCTCAAATGAACAAATAGCAAGAGGTTCACTACTACTAAAATCTCATTGCCATAAATGCGGCTGGTAGATGCGTATTTATAGGCAAAAATTAGACATTGCATCGATGAGGCCTCATCGATGCATGGTACAATGCATCGATGGGGCCTCATTCACGAGGCCTTGTTAACGCAGCCAACAAAACTGTGACTCATCATATCCCAATGACTAAATGAAAACTTGTCCTCAATTTCTTTTACAAAATTGGGAAGGTATGGGATTATTGACTAACCTTTCACAAACAAAATAGACTGACTTAACAAAATTAGAGTGCCTAAGTGTATGAATCAACAGATTACAAAAATGGTGGTGTTCATAACACAAAATTGAACACCATGACATGACTCTTTAAAATTGAATAGCATGTTCCTTGATGGCATGAATTTTGGTGAAGAGGATCAAATAGTCCCAGGTGGTGGTCGCTCCTAAGGTTTTAAGGGACCTTTATTGGCTTCATGCACGTGTGGTAGTCAAGGCGACTATGGTTGTCCTACTACTACTGCAACTTCTAGCAGGAGGTGGAAAGCATCCAGTAGTGCTTTCATTTTCTCCTCCTTACTTCTAGGATCATGCATTATCTATGCAAATTCACCAATGTGGGTTAGAATGGGCACATCTCAGGGACATGGGATTGCTAGAAACAGCTCCTTTACATTGATAAACTAGGTAGTGAATTATTTGCATTTAATGTAGAATGCTCTAAATGCATCCTTTAACTCCTAGTAATCGTTTATCCTTTTGGGTAGGTTCTCAACAATTGATCATCAATTTGTGAATCGTGCTTTGACAACTCCGAGTTTAGCATTTGCAGTCTCAAGCTTCTACTTGGTGTCTTTATGGTATTTGAACTTTGCCTCATATACCAAATACAAGCTAGCCACTTGTTTTTCTAACTCTAACCATGATTGTTTGATAGTTAGCAAAGCTAGGTTTGTGTAGCAAAGATTGGCCAACTCCATGTACTCTGTCATTTCTTCTATCTACAACTCCTTTAGGTAGATCTCCTCTTTGTTGTAGGCATCAATCCCATTAATGATGTGTTGCCAAACTTCTTTTTCTTGTTAGAGTTGTTAGAGAGCTTCATTTATTTTTACCTTTGTCATTTGGATGTGCTTCTCATTTACTTCCTTTTGCAAGCCAACCTGGTCTCCATAGTCATTTTAAACTTTTTCAAACTTCAAAGCTTCATTTTTCTAAGTGGAAATCTCAATAGTAAACTTCTAACGCAAGGAATGAACTTCTTCCATTAATAGATTTTGATTTTCTATGGCCAATTTCCTTAATTCCATATTCACCCTAGCTAGTTGCTCTTGTTAATGATGAATGAATTCTTGCATTTTTTCTTTTTGGGCATCAACATTGCGTAGGCGATGACTTTCTATGATCAGTGCCTTGTTCTCCTAGTGCATCTAAGCTAATTCCTTCTAAACTAAATATGTCTTCACCTCTATTACAGATTGGTTGAAGATGGCCATCACTGCTTCCTCCTCAACCTTCCTGAGTCATTCTTGAAGTTGTTGGAAAGCTTATTCTTTAGTTATTATCAAGCTGAGGAGTGTAGGATCAATAAGACAAGTACATAAATCAACAACCTTCATGGTCAAGCATTGATTTTGTGCTTGAGTCATCTCAAGTTGCCCCTCCAAGATGATGCATTTGCCCCTTGCTTCCAACAGCTCTGACTAGGTTGTGGTGATGTTATTCAAAAAAGCAAAGATATCTAGAATTGGTTGCCTGGTCCTCACCAGTCGATCCAACAACTCTTCATGCTAGGCTACATTCAGTTTTCTACTAACTATGCCTATGGACATTTGCACATCTTGAAGTGTAGATATGTCTAGTATAGATAGCATAGGTGCCTTGAGTGCTTCAGTTACATGGTTAGGAACTACCTCAGTTGTAGTCTCTTGCCCTTGGTGCTACATTACTAAGGCAATGACCCCTTCACCTTCCATCAAACACATTGAGAAGGAGGTGGCATTCCTAAAGATTTCTAAAAATAAATAGTGTTGTGATAATGACACTATTACCTCTCGATCATTAGGATTAGACATTCTAGGCACCTGCATTTGTTGGGTTGAGAATATTGGTCCATCCATTTCCATCTAGCTGATTGTTTAAGCCACCTCATTTAATGTGATTGATCACTGGTCAATACATAGATGGGTCTACACTACTCATCCGTGCATGCTATTCTTTCTCATGCAAGAGTTGCTATCAGATTTCATGTAAGCACTCAATGGCTATGTGAGCCTCTAGTGTTGTTTCTTAAGTAGGCCATGGAGGTGGCAGTTGCTCCTCTTCTTAAGTTATGATAGTCATCTTTTCTTTCATTATTTCAAACCATAAGGCCAAAGGAGCATGCTTAATTGTGTTACTAGCATAGCATATGATTCTTGCCCTTTTGTAGAATTTCCAAATGAGGCATGGAAAGGGCAAGGTTTTTCTTCCACATTTGTTTTCCTTGAAATGCTTCTCAATCTCTAAGAAAATTAGTTGTGGAAGGTTTACAAGAATTCTCTCGCTTACAATAGCACATGCTTGGGTGGAAAAGGTGGTCACATTGCTAGGCCTCATTGTTGGATTGAGGTGATAAGCTACAATTTAAAATAGATGCACTCCATCAGTGTGAGCATGTCGTACTCCTTATGGTCGACCCTGTAACATTGCTGAGTCCACTCCTTTTTGGCCTTAGGATCACTTTTTGTTGATAGCTCTGCCAACTATGTCCTAATATCAAGCAACCCCAGTGCCTATGCAATAGCCTCAACCAAGTAGAACACCTAAACATCCTTAATTTTAGCTGTGGACCCTAGCCTTCTATTATTCTAGAAGAGATATGTCTCTCCCATGTACCATTCTCCACTGGATGTGATGATTGGCCACAAGGGAGAGCTTTGCAATTGTGTTTTGACTTCTACTAGAGCTTTCTCAAGAAATGGCCTGAAGTTTATTTCTTGGAGAACTAAGCATTGAATCCCTTAGGACTTGATGATGTCAAGGCAAGTTTGAATTAAAGTGACTTTAAGCCTTGGCACGGGTCCTAGTGCTTTCCCTCGCTATGATTTATGTATTGGCACTTCTTCTTTTAAAACCTATCAAATAGATTCAACTTCAAGCTCCTCACAAAGAGGTCCCATTACATGGGTTGGCTCTAGTGGTTCTTAGACTTGTTCTTATTAGCCCCTTCCAACTTTGGACCATTTCTTCCTTGTTTGAGAGGGTTCTCCTTCCTACAGGTGTTTCCATCTTGGTACTATCTATAATTGCAATAAGACCATGGGTTAGCAATTTTTGTGTAACATGAAGTAATTGGGATACCTTTATCTCTTTAGGATAGTTACAATTGGCTAAGTTGTGATTATGACTGATTTAATTACTTCAATCATTATTTTATTTATGTGTTATTGTTAATAAATAATCCTATAGGTTGTTAAAAGGGTTAACTCTCGAAAAAATTGATGTTTGTATATTGTTAAAATCATTAACCCTTTAGGGAATTTAGAAAAATTTTCAAAAATTTTATTGGAAACCTTAAGGTTTGCAGCCCCCATGATAAAGAGCTTACCTTTAGTAACTATAGGATTAAAGAATGGAGTGATTTGGACAAATGGTTGGGAAGTTAAGGGCTTTGGAAGGTTTTGGGTTTTTTAAAATGGCAAAAACTCCCCATGTGTTATGAGGCAAACAATAAAAATTTCAAAGTTTAAGGCAGTATATATAGGATTTTTGGGTTATGTCAATGAGGCCTCATCAACAGGGCCTTATCAATGTGGTGGGCTGTGTTGACGAGGCCTTGTCAACGTAGCTATTGACCACCATAGATGACCGTTGACTTTGGTCAAATTTACAAAATACAAAGAGTTTTTGAATGAAATTGGGGTCAAACGAAAGCTCAAAATGCCATGAATTAGTATGAAAATATTAGAAGAGGGTGTTGGAGCTCATAAATTTGGAAAGTGGACAAAAATGATTTGAGGGATGAATGAAATAAAAGATTAAGGAGCACTGAACAGAATACATAATGGAATATGGGAAAGATAGGATTGTAGCAATGTCTAAGGTAAGGAACCTAACTAACCAAACCAAGAGTTATGTAAGTGGGTCCTTTCCATAATAGGCTCATGCCCTTGTTGCCCCGCGTAACCTCAACTAAGGAGTTGGTGGGCCCCATAGTTGATTAATGGTCATGAAAAGTTAATGACCAACCAAAAAGAATCTATCCAAGAATTCAAACACATCAAACCAAGACATAGAACATAACATAGAACTTGACAATGAGGTGAGTTATGGCAGCATGGATGGATGATGGAGAAGGTGGAATGGAATTCCGAATTGAGGTCATAAGAAGTTCCTTGTGAAATTTGTGTTTAAAATGACTTGAGAAGATCCATCCTTAGTCCAAACCAAAGCTAGCTAGTTTCAGTGACTTCACATCACCACTCTAAGATTGTTTTACACATACGAGACACAAGAGTGCTTCCACAAAACAACCATCATTCCATGAAGAAAATAGAGAAGTAGGAAGTTAGAGAGGGCCTTAGTTAGAGGGGACCTTTAGGCATGGGTGCATATCTTTATAGTCCCATAACTAGTGTTTGTAGCTCATTTATTTATCTAAGGGGTGTGCTTTGAATTTCCACCATGTTTTTTTTTTTTAAATTTTTGGATGGAAACCACACCATGTAAAGACTTTATTTGACTTCTTATTAGTGATTAAAATGGAATAGATAAGAAGTCCATGAAAAACACTCAAGCACCTGAGCAAGTAGAAGAGTACAAAGAGTATTGAGTTCCCTTGAAGTCACACCCTTTACAAATCTTTGAATCCTTCCTAATTTCATAACTACCAAGGTCATTTATTGATTAAAAGTTTCTTTAATAGAAGGAACCTCAAATTCCTAGAACAAGGAAAACCATAGAGTTTATTGGATGGGTAGATGATGTGGACTCATTACCTGGTTCATGAAAAATAAACGATATCATAGTAATCAAACATCAAAATTCAAAAATAGAAACCAAACATCGACAATCACAACATTAAGCACAAACCATCATTAGCAAACAACAACAATGACACTGTTTCCTGTGGTAATAAAGCACTTTTATTAGAAAAATGATGAAAAGGCACACTAAAAATAAATAAATAAAATATACAAGAAAGTGTAAAATAATCAAGAAAGGATTAAAGGTACTAATGATGGTGTAAAATTAGAAAAATTTGGAAATCAAAAATTTGTAAAATAAATAATTTCTAAAAATCAAAAATGTGAAAAAAAGTAGAAAACTGAGAAGCCATATGGATTGTTAGAATAGATGGCCATCTCCTCCATGACTAAGTTGGAAGAAGGAGATCAAAAAAATGGAATGTGGTTGTTCATTCATCTAGGCGGTAGTTACACTGGCTTATCTTGGTTGCAGGAAAAGTTTTACTTACTGGATGTTGCTCAATTGCTTTTTATTTGGACTTTCAAACTTGTATATCAACATGGCCCCTGAGGAAAAGGTTTTATCAATTATATAAGATCCCTCCCATAATGTTTAAAAATTTTCCTTCTAAGATACATGTGTGGGATTCCAATAGAGAATCTTATCTCTTGGTTGAAGTTTTACCTTCCTTATTTTGAGGTCATGATGTTGCTTGTTGAATGCCTTATGCATCTCATTTAAAGATATGACCACTAATCAATTTTCATCTACCACATTCAGGTTGATCAATCTTTCTTTCTATGCTAGACTTAGGTCAAGATCTAGATCATAGGCCATTGAGAATGTACGAATCTCAGATTGAATTGGGAGCGTTGCAAGTTTTCCATACACCAACTTCTAGGGAAAATAGCCAATAGGAAGTTTCCATGTTGAACAGTAAGCCCAAAGGGCATCATTAAGTTTTGTACTCCAATCTTTCCCATATTTGCTAATAGTTTGTGTTAGTATTTTTGTGATCTCCCAGTTGGCTACCTTTGCTTAACCATTGGCTTGGGGATGGTAGGATGTTGTTAATTTATTCTCAACCCCCAAGCATTACATTAACTTTCTAAAAGTGGCACCTATGAAATAAGTTCCATTGTCAAAAATTAGTGAACATGGCATCCAAAAACTATTTACAATATTTTTTTGTATGAATCTAGTAGTAGTGGAATATGTACAATCAGTAACAACTGCTACTTCTACCCATTTTTTATAGTAGTCAACTACTACGATAATATATGCCTTTCTATTGAACATGGGTGTGATGGGACACATGAAGTCAATGGCCCATATGTTAAAAGGTTCTAGTGGTTGAATCCATTATTAAGGAGCTTCCATGCGAGCAATCATCCTTCCATCTCGTTGACAACATTCACAAGATTGAACAAACTAATAAGCATCCTTGAAGATTGTAGGCCAATAGTATCTTACCATCAAGAGTTTTATGGTCATGCATCCCCCTACATAGTGGCCTCCACAAGAACCTTCATTAGCATACTAGAGAATGCACATTTGATCTTCATAAGGGACACACCAATGAATCTAGCCATTGACACATACCTTATAAAGGGATCTATTGATTTCCATGAACTATTTGGCCTAATGGAGAAATTGTTGTCTCTTTCTAAAGTTAAGATCTTGTGGCACCTTATGAGTGAGAAGATAGGTGAGGATGCCATTATACTAGGTTGTTTTTATGGGAATTTGATCATTTAGTGCTCTTGTAAAAAGGAATTTTCTTGGAAACTAAATAGAGAGTGGGCTCTTCTCCTTTTTATTATCCCATCTTAAGCAAGAGAGGTGGTTAGTGATCACATTTTCAATTCCTTTTCAATCTACCATTGTGAGATAAAATTCTTACAAGATCACAAGCCACCATATAATATGAGGGCTCACTATTGGCTTGTTCATGAGGAAGCAGATTGCACTATGGTCCATGTGTACAAATACTTTGTAGCCAAGCACATAGTGCCTAAACTTTTCAAGAGCATACACCATGACCATTAATTCTTTGTCTATGGTGATGTAATTTAATTATGCTTCCACAATGCTTTGACTTGCATAGTGGATGTAATATGGGAATTTCTTATTGTCCATCTACATGAGCACTACTCCCAAGGTGTAGCTAGATGCATTTGTCATGATGTGGAAGGGTTTGAACCAATCTGGTGCTCATAGGATTGGTGTTTCTATGAGTTTTTCATTTAACTATTAGAATGCAAGTTCACATTCCTTGGTCTAGATCAAAGATGCATCTTTCTTTGTAAGCTCTACCAATGGTTTTGTGATCTTAGAGAAATTCTCTATGAATTGTCGGTAGTAGCCAATGTGTCCAAGGAATGACCGAACATCTTTAACTATCTCTGGCTGACATGTTATTCCTTGGATGATCCTTATCTTTTCTAGGTCTACCTCAATCCCTGTTTGAGTGATTCTATGTCCTAGTATAATGCCTTCTTGGATCATGAGATGGCTCTTTTGCTAGTTGAGCCATAGATTTGTTTCAATACATCTCTGATGAGTCATGATCTATCAGGTCCTGTTATCGGATCCCTATTATTGAAACCCTGATACAAGATACCAGGTCTGATGGGTCCCGATATCGAACCCTTGATATCGAACCTACATTATCTAGGCTGTGTATATGGGGCCCCATATACGTAGCTACGTCAACGCGGCCTCGTTGATGCATCTGTCCATGCGTCTACGTGGCCTCATTTACGCAGTGCCTATTCTAGCCTATAAATAAGTGTGCTTTTGCCACACTTAGGCATCTTTTGAGTTAATTGTAGGGAAGCTCTTGCATTTTGTTTCCATAGGAGTTAGAATATTTTCCCAAGTGCATGCCTGTAGTGTGATGCTTGTAATTGTACAGAACCTTTATTTGAGTGTGATGTACTTGGACACGCACATAATCGGCAATAAAGATCAAGATTAGTTCATCATTACAGCATTCACTTAGTTTTAATTATTTAATTGTTAATGTTAATTGTTATTGTTATTTATTGTTTTCTTAGTTAATATTTATTTACCATCATTTACTATTTTTGTTGTTAACTGCAGAATGAGTATGACTTAATCACGAGCATTTAAGTGTGACTACTTGGTAACCTAGTAGCGTACCTAGGATCTACGCTTGGTAATCCCAGTAGTAGTCATGCACAAGGTCCAAGATGTGTACGAATGATTAAGGAATGGACACTCATCACACTTGGGCAAGCTTAGACTTCATTTCCTATTGCTTATTAGTTTAATCAAGATTATTTTCCATTGTCTCTAAGAGTAGCACTAGTTTAGGATCACATCATATGTCTCACTCTAGACTAAACCATACATGACAAAGCAAATACTAGTCTAGGTGGGAAGACAACGAACTACGATCAATGTGTAACTAGTGAAGCTCTTGTAGTTTTTCCATTTGAGAGTTAGAATATTTTCCCGAGTGCTCGTAGCAAGACTCATTAAGTGTATAGATCTTTATTCAAGCACTATTGTACCTAAGCATGATAGTGTGTGTGATAATAAAGAAGAACTTCTTCAAAAAACTTGTAGCATTTTGGATAGTTTAAATGTTTCATTTATGCATTCAACATTTTTAGTGATTTATTCAATGTTTTCCAATAATTAGGCTAATTAGGTAATTAAGCGAGATAAGCTAGAAAGATTAATTACATAAATATGATCACTTTGAGCATAACATGCATCCACTTTGTAATCCTAACAGCATTATTGCTTGATGCACCTAATAGCACTTGGTAACCTAGTAGTGGATACATGGGTTCAAGACATGTACGAAAAGTGGGACTAGATGCTTATGTTAGGACTAGTTAGAGATCAATTAGTTAGTTAGATCAAATTAGCCATTAAACTACTTTATCTCTCTCTTCAAGCATCAAAGAACCTAAAACATAAAATGATAAAAATCATATGCCTCGCTTACACTTAACCATACCTTTGAGCTTCACAAGTGTAATTGGGAAGACAATGAATGACCTTAAGGTAAGGTTCATAGCCTAGAAGAGTAGTGCACTAAAAATTATTGAGTCCACGAAATTTGACTAGATCGCGCGTGAACACTTTGTGATTTGTATGATTGGACATAGGGGTACCTTGCCACTTATCAATTAGTAAAGCAAAATGAGTACAACTAGTTTTGAGCATTTAAGTGTACATGTTTGGTAATCCCAATAGTGTTATTGCTTAGTTTGCCGAATAGCATAACACTTGGTAACCCAATAGCAGTTACATGAGTCCAAGACGTGTATAGTAAGCTAGGACCGAATGCTCATTACTCTAGGCTAGAGTATATATACATTACCATCATTACTTAGATTTAGGATTAAATTTCATTCTTAATTATGTTTATTGCTAGGAGTAATTAGGGTCTAACAACATCAATTATCATATGCCTCACTTTGGACTAAACTATACATGACAAAACTACCACTGATCCAAGTAGCAAGATAGTGTCCTACAATCAATGCTTGATAATCTAGATGCCACAACTAGTCCCATTCATGGAATTCAATTAGATCATGTGTGAATGCTTATGATTCGTATGGTTGGGCATAGGGGTACCTGCTACTCATCAGAAGGAAAAGTAAGATGATGAGACACGATTCGCATGATCCGCAATATCGCATCCCATGTGATATTGCGTACATGATATCGCATCGTCCCCTGCGATATCGCGTACGTGATATCGCATCGTCCCCTGCGATATCGTGTACGTGATATCGCGGTCCATCGCCAAATCTATAAATAAGAGGCGGCACTCCCCTTATTTCCCATACTAGGCTTAAAGTAGGGAAACTCTGGCAGATTGATCACTCCAAAGATAGAATATTTTCCATGTGCCCGCAGTAGGAGTCCCCAAGTGAACGGATCTTTATTCTAGCAGCTTTGTACCTGAACGCAAGTTGTGTACGGCAATAAAGACGAGCTTTGTGGATAAACCTTGCAGTGCATGGAATAGGATTTTATTACATATTATTTCCTACCTNAATGTGTACGGCTAATCAAGGAATCGACTACTCATCGCGATTAGATTCTCTCACCCTTTCCTCCTAGTTAAGTGCCTCAGTACAACCACTTCGAGCATGTGCATTACGCATGGTGATCCCAGTAACGATTAGCATTTGGTAGCCACGGTTGCATAGTTCAGGGTGTGTACCGTAAGTGGGAACGGATGCTGACGCTAGTTAGTTTAGACTTAGTTCATTAGTTAGAGTTAGTTAGCTTCTCAACCCTTCACCTCAATAGCATAGGAGAAAAATGTAAAAGATATAAAAATCATATACCTCGGACTTACTTAACCATACATCGTGAAAACTACAAGTAAGTCTGGGAAGACAACGAATAATTAACCCCAAGTGTTCCATGGGGCATGTAGGCATTTAGTCTACGAAGTTCGACCGGATCGCGCATGCTACGCTTGTTTCGTATGGTTGAGTGTAGGGGTACCTCACCACTCATCATTGGTGCCATTGCCGGGGACTAAGTGTTTGTGCGCTGAATAGAACATAAAGGATATCACTCACATCGTTGGGACCCTAAACGAACCTTTGGGTTAATTAATTAAATAAGAATTTATAACGGTGAATTAGCACATCGATAAAAATGTATTCTTCTCATAAGAGCAACTCACCACCTAAGGATCATACATGAGACAGTCAGCAACATAAAACACATAACCAAAATCAACCAGTGCCTCAACAATATAAGATGACATATACTCATCCCGATGAGTATATTCCCAACTTTACTTTTATCCTCCATCAAGACGAATAAATGTGTTGGAGAGATTTGCAAGGTAACATTGTGTTATCCTCGGATCGGTCAATCCCAAACATGCTCATCTGTGCCTTGGCACAGATTGGCATCCAAGAACTATTCGCTAAATACGTTGCAGAAGATTTTAACATGAGGGATTATTATCCCACAAATGCACAATGTATGAGGGACTTAAGGTAGGAGAGTCAACATACTTTTCTGAAGGGCAATGGTCCTCACATCCTTAGCGAAATAGAAGATGAGGAACCCTTTATAACGGGTTCCCTAACAAATGATGTTCCCCCTCTAAACGATGGTGAGAAGGTAAGGCATCAGAACCTACGATCAATGATACACAACATTGGTTCTGATGCTCGTGAACACCAGCTGTTCACAGGAGGAATAACAACTCACGTTAAGGATGGGAACTTAGATCGTCACCATGATTGGGGCCGTAGCAGTTGAAGAGAAGGCAGGAAACATCGTCATGGCAATGGTTCCCCTTCTTCTTCCCCTTCTTCACATCACTCACCCTCTCCTTCCACATCTGGGTGCAACCAGCAAGAACACAATGGAGAGGATAAAGGTAGAAAAAATGAAATACCTTGACAAGAAAGTTGAGAGAGAGGACAAGGACATGAGCGTAGGGAGAGTAGGGAACAACAAAGACATCACAGGTGACATGAAGGAGATGATCATGATGAGCCCCTACTCATAACCTGAAGTATGCTTGACATAACGGAGGCTGTTAGGATTCCAACAAGGCATTTAAAAGATAGTTGGATCAAACGCTTAGACATGAACAATATCCCACGATTTGAAGGGGGATACAACGCAGATCCACAAAATCATTTACAGGCATTCCACGATGCATGTGCCTTGCAGAATATAGAAAATGAGTGGCACAAACTTAAGTTATTCCCAAGGACACTCACCAAGGAAGTAGAGAGCTGGTATTGGTCCCTAGAACCGGAAACCATCAGGAGGTGGAGTACGATGCTAGAACTGTTCAACGAAAAGTATCAAACATACTCTAGAGTGTCCAATTTACGCAAGCAGATCCAAGGATGGAAGCAAGGTACACACAAACCCTTGGATGCTACCATGGCCCGCTACTATACATTGTTACACCATTGCTCGGGCCATGGATACGGATAGCAGGACCAACTTCACCACATCGTGGATGGGCTAAGGCATGAAACTAGACGAACCCTTGGGACTTACGCCCACGGGAGACTCTCACAACTTAGAGCTCATGAAGTTCATAGTTTGTTGGAACAAGTAGAAAAATAAGAATTTGAGCTACGAAAAAGGGAAAGTGCGGAAGAGTACAACAGTGATCCCTCTCTTTGAAAGAAGGGAGTGAAATTTTGTGATGAAGAGGATGAGTCACCAATCGAAGAGTTGGTGAATAGAAAGACCTTGCCACTTTAAAAGCTCACAACAGAAATAGCGGCTAAGGTAGATGACGTATGGAGTTCCTTAGACTCTAAAATTGAAACTGTCTTAAAAATTGAAGAAGAGTCTAGGGTAGAACAAAGTAGTGATAAAGGTAAGAAAAAGTGGAGAGATTTAAGCACTACACATAACAAGGGTAAGGGGAAAATCACTAACTTCGATGTGGTTGTGGACTCAGACACAGACGATGACGATGGATGTGAGATCTGCCACTATGAGCATCATAAGGGATGTTGCCCAATCATCTCACATCTACAGGAGTCTGGGGTGTATGCACTTAATCCAAGACTCAACCAACGGCAAAGACCCGAAGGTTACCTTATCCACAAGGTAACCCAAGGCAGTTCCACCAACCACTAACGTATTATCCAAGTGGAACTCCACCACAACCCATCGGACAACATTAGTAGTGGCAATACCCATAGTCATGGGGGATGCCATCGCTGAAACATCAGTACCCTTACCGACAGCCTAATCCTTATGGTTATTATGTGTAGTAGCTGATTTCCCTAGGTGACTCTATGGGTCACATAAACCCTCTGCGTTACTATCGAGTTCAGTAGTATTTTAGGACTCCTTCTCCTTCGGGAAATGCTCCATACCCACACTATCCTCCAAATCCATCCGCATCTCTTGCGCCACTAGTCCCACCGCCAATTGCTCCAACAAAGCCTAGAGTAATTCCCACTCAACCAAGGCAACCCAACACTGTGAGGGCTCCCAATCCTCAATTCTCAGTTGGTTCTAATAATCATACACAAAAAAGACCTTTCCTTAGGACCAACAACCCAACCAAACCCTCACCGTCACAAGTGGTTGAGCATATAAACACCTCCATACCAAATAAGGTTTTGGGAAACCCTTCAACAGAGCAATTACGCCCAATGCATACAGTTATGTTAACACATATAGTAACCGACTGGATCATGTTTGGCCACCTTCCAAAGAAATTATCGGATCTGGGAGTCCTCCTAGTTTACCTCCAAGTCGCTGGGAATGAACCCCATAAGGCTATCCTTGACTCAGGTTCCGGAGTCAACTTAATCTCACAAGAACTGTATAAAACCTGGAACCTGCCTCCACTCAAGAAGAGTAATATTCGCTTAGAGCTAGCTGACCAGTCCATCATTTTTCCTTTGGGACAGGTTGAGGACATTTTTACTACTATGTGTGGTTGGTCATATCTAGCTGATTTCCTAGTGATCCAAGTAAACAATGACAAAGGGGATTTCCCAATTATAATGGAAAGGGCATGGTTGAATACAATCGATGCATGCCTAGGAATCTGCAATCTTTCCTTGGAAATATCCAAGATAAATAATTTTGGAAAAATTGAGAGGAAAAGAGTTCCATGCATCGCATTTAGTGACACAGGGTGTCATTGCATGCAGAAATCATGGGTGATGCGAAGTTTAACATTTCCTACATGTAATCAGTGTGCACAGGATATTGACGTATAGAAGTGCCTATATGCGGCAGCCACACGACAAGAAAACACCTAGTGGCTGATGGCTGATAAAGAGAACAACTTGACAACCTGCGTGGAACTAGCTGATGGAATAACTAGTGCTTACATTGAAAGCACAGACGTATTAGAGCAAGTCCGTTGCCAACTTCCAGCCCTTAACATTGAAAACATTAATTGGGGGAAGTTGGAGATTCCTGAGAAGTTTAAACAAGAGCCCCTAGATTTAAAATCGTTGCCCACCGATTTGGAATACATGACCCTTAAAAATAGAAAATCGGTAATCATCAATGCAAAGCTTGCACCCAAGTAAAAGGAAAGTTTGCTAAAGGTAATAAACAAGTGGTCAATAGCCTTTGCCTGGTCATATCCTAAACTAACCGGAATAGATCCTAGGATATGCCAGCATAGGATTTACATAGACCCCTCCATGAAACCTTGTAAGCAACCCCAGAGGCGATTGAACCTAAAGTTAAAACAAATAGTGAAAGAGGAGATATAACAGCTTCTCAAGGCTGGGTTCATTTACCCTATTGCCGATAGCGAGTGTGTTAGTCATCTTGTAATCGTACCGGAAAAAGGAGGTAAATGGAGGGTACGTATAGACTTTAGGCTATTAAATATGGCAACATTCAAAGATCACTTCCAATTGCCATTTGTTGACCAAGTCTTGGACACTATAGCAGGGCATTGCTATTATTAGATGGGTATAGTGGGTATAATCAAATATGAATCGTGCTAGAAGACCAAGCCAAAACAACATTCACCAGTCCTTGGGGAACGTTTGCATACAAACAAATGTCTTTTGGTTTGTGTAATGCCCCTGCCACATTCCAACAATTAGTTCTAAGCATATTTCAACAACAAATAGGTAACGGAGTAGAAGTCTTCATGGACGACTTCTCCACTTATGGGATGAGCTTTGATCAAGCCCTCGACCGGTTAGAGAAAGTATTGAAATGATGTGTTGAAACCAACCTAAAGTTCAACTGGCAAAAGAGCCATTTGATGGTTGAAGAGGGCGTAGTATTAGGGCATAAAATTTCACAATTAGGAATACAGGTAGATCTGGAAATAATTAAAGTCATCCAAGGAATTACTCGACAACTAGAAACTATCAAAGAAGTTCGATCATTCCTTGGACACACTGGCTACTACAGGAGATTTATTGAGAACTTCTCCCAAATTTCCAAGCCGTTGGTGGAATTAACAAAAAAAGATGCACCATTCGAGTGGACCAGGGAATGTGAACGAACATTCCAAACTCTCAAACAGAGGCTTGTGGAAACTCCTATTCTACAAGCCCTTGACTGGTCCAAGCCATTCCATATCATGACTGATGCATCTAATTATGCCTTAAGAGCCATACTGACACAATTAGATGAATAAAAATGACCATATTACATCCACTGTGCTAGTAAAAGTATCACTGGTGCACAACTCAACTACATGACTAAAGAAAAGGAATTAATGGCTGTAGTGTTTTTACTAGACAAATTTAGGCACTATGTATTGGGCTACAAGGTATACATCCATACAGATCCTAGTGCAATTACGTTCCTTATGAATAAGCCAATGGTTAGCCCACGTATCATACGTTGGTTGGTGATTCTTCAAGAGTTTGATTTAACGATAGTAGATCGCAAAGGCACCGAGAATGTAGTCACAGATCACCTATCCCGGTTGCGTTGGGCCAACAAAGAGGATGAATATGTTGTATCTGACCATTTTCCTGATGAAACCCTCTTTGCCGATGTAGTAAATGATCAACCCACAGAAATAAATTGGTATAGTAGCATTCTTACTTATCTTGTTTTCCAACAACTACCACAGGGGTTGGACTTTAGGAAAAAACAACAGTTTCTTCAAAAAACCAAGTACTTCATGGAAATTAAGGGCCAACTCTATAAAGTCTGCCCTAATGGCTTGGTTCGATGGTGCGTGCCTGATCAGGATCAATTAAAAGTTCTCCAGGATGCTCATGAGGGCCCATGTGGGGGCCACTTTGCCAGGAGACAAACGACCATCAAGGTCCTGCTTATTGGATATTATTGGCCAACACTATTTCGGGATGTTCATCATTTCACCCAATCCTGTGAACGCTTCCAATGTGATGGTGGAATGACTGCTAGAATGGAGGATCCACAACAATGGATTTAACCTTTGGAACCCTTCGATATCTGGGAAATAGATTTTATGGGGCCTATTACACTGATGTCCAATGGAAAAGCATATATCATTGTTGTTTTTGATTACTTAACCAAATGGGTTGAAGCAGCTGCAGTAACAGATTGCACATCATCTACGGCTGCACAATTTGTACAACAACAAATCGTAAACAAGTTTGGTGTGTCGCATGCACTCATCTCTGATAATGGAACACATTTTACAAGTGCAACCTTTCGCAAATTGATGCAACGCTTAGGGGTTGAGCATAAATTGACCACACCTTATCACCCCCAAGCTAATGGCCAAGCCGAGGTTACTAATCGGGAGATTACTAGAATATTAACGAGAATGGTTAGCAAATTTAGGCGAGACTGGAGCACAAAACTGAACGATGCTCTCTAGGCATACCGCTCTGCTTGGAAGCTTCCTACCAGCTATTCTCCCTATGAGTTAGTGTACGGGAAACTACCCAAGCTTCCCATACAAAATGAGCTCTGTACACTATCCATGGCTTACGACCTTCACCTAGACCTCAACCTAGCACAAAAATAATGGTTGGCAACTCTAAATGTGCTAGACAAGAATAGATTGGTTGCACTATCATTAAATGAGTTGCACAAGGTACACAGTAAACAACGTCATGACTTAAGGATTCGAAGGTTTAGGTACCGACCAGGAGACAAGGTCCTTTACTGGAATCCCACGCACATACCTCAATGTACGAAATTCCAAACATTGTGGGAAGGACCCTATATTATTCATACAACCTTCCCCTTTGGAGCCATGATGATATACAAGCCTGACAGCCCGGATAAAAGATTATTGGTTAATGTACAACAAACAAAACCTTTCCGTGAACCCGCAATGGCCAGTACAAGTTACACCTCCACTAGCGGACAACTTCACTCTCTATTTCAAATCTCTTCCTTGCAATTCAATCATGGAGGAGATGGCCACCTATGCTAATCATATGGGGCCCTCAGTTTTTTTTCGATTTTTCTTTTACACGTTTTTGTTTTACAACGTTTTTGTTTTACACATTTTTGTTTTACAAATTTCTTTAACTTTTCTTATTTTTGTTTTACAACATCATTATACTTTTCCATTTTGTGTGTGTGTGATCCATCATGTAATTTTGTCATCCAATAAGTGTTCGGAATGATGGTATGAACTGTTTTTATATTGATTGCTAATGTTTGGTTTTTACCTTTAAGTCACAATGTTAATACTAAGGTATGTTTCTTTTGTTATGGCAGGCAATGAGACCACTTCATCCATCCATCCACCAGTTTCTATGGTCTCTCTCGACTTGGAAATGTACAGTCCTCTTCTAATAAGAATTTTAACGAATTGGTGACTGGGCATTTCTCAAACTAAGGAAGGACTCAAGGTTTGAAAAGGGTGTGACTTCAAAGAAACTTGATGCTTTTGTGTTGGCCATTCTCTTGGGTGTTTGGATGTTTTCTTTTTAAGTTTTCTTCTCGTTCCGATGTTACCTAATTATCGGTGAGACAATAAAAATAAAAAGTCTTTGCATGGTGTGGTTCTCATGTATAAAAACACAAAACAAAAAACAAAAAAAAATAGTGAGAATTTAAAGCACACCCCTTAGATGAAATAAACTTGGGCTACAAGCACTGGTTATGGAACCAAAAGTGTTCCCTCTAACTAAGGCCCTTCTCGCTTCCCATTCTCTCCTTTGTTTCGTCGGAATGGTAGTGACTCTTGGGGAAGGCATCCTTGTTATCCAAGTGGATGGTTTAGCCAAATGCATTGATGCGAAGTCACTGGATGTGGTTGGTTTGAGGTCGGAGTTGGAATGAGATTTGCCAAGTCACATTAATCATAAAACACACAAGGGGCTGTACACCACCTTGTTCTTGGGATTCCATTCCATTTTCTTCTCTCCATCCTTCTCTCCATTATCCGCCTCATTGTCGATTGTATCATTAGTGTATATATTTTGGGTTGATGCATTGTTTTATTTTTGGTAAACGCTTGTGGTTAAGACTTTAACTCTCATTCCGAATGACATTCCCAGAGCCTACGGACTCTTTGAATGTGGGATTGTCAGGGCATTAAGGGCATGAGCTTGCTTTGGGGAGGACCCACTGACATTCCTATTTGGTGCATCAGTAAAATTTTTTTCCCTAACATTTTCCAATTAATTATTATTTTGTTCATTCCATCTTGACATCCATTCCTTTTTATCTATCTTTCTTTCTCCTTTCCTTTCTCCATTCTAACGCTATCGGAGGTTCGTGATTAGTCATGGGGGTACGGGGCCCAATTTTTTCAATTTTCTCCTAGCCCCGAAATTTTTGATTTTCTTCCTAACCTCTACACCTTTGGTAGTCATCGTTAATATATCTCCTGATCCATATCAACCATACCACAACCTAGCCAATGAAATTACACCAAAGCAAGGTATCAATTACATGATGATTCAATTACCCTTGCTAATATAAGATTGTGTTGTGTGTGTAGATGGCGATCATACAAACAACGGATTGGATCTGGAAGGAACATATGGAATGGAGCTACGCTACAACAGCTATGCAAGGAGCAAGATTGATGTCACGCTTATGGATGGACAACGAAGGTGCAATTTTGACGTTCGTAGCAGCAACACTTCTTTCTCTCTCTTTCTTCTCAACTGCCAACAAAGGCCTGATGTCATTGTAATAAGGTGTTCACCCTTGTTGTCATGAACACCATTTTTGTCAAGTCTTGTAATGATGATCCATTCACATGTCATCCCATTACTTCCATTCCCCTCAATAATTCCATACCTTCCCGATATTATTGTAAGGAACTCGAGGATGAGTTTTCATTCAGTCATGGGGGTATGATGAGATGCGATTTGCATGAGCCGCGATATCGCATCCCATGCGATATTGTGTACATGATATCGCGTTGTCCCCTGTGATATCGCGTACGTGATATTGCGGTCCATCGTCAAATCTATAAATAAGAGGCGGCACTCCCCTTATTTCCCATCCTAGGCTTAAAGTAGGGAAACTCTGGCAGATTGATCACTCTAGAGATAGAATATTTTCCATGTGCCTGCAATAGGAGTCCCCAAGTGAACGGATCTTTATTCGAGCAGCTTTGTACCTGAACGCAAGTTGTGTATGGCAATAAAGATGAGCTTTGTGGATAAACCTTGCATTGCATGGAATAGGATTTTATTACATGTTATTTCCTACCTGTTATTTATTACCCTGCAGTAGCGCGGCATGAGTACAAATTGATTATGAGCATTTACGAATGTGTACGGCTAATCAAGGAATCGGCTGCTCATCGCGATTAGATTCTCTCACCCTTTCCTCCTAGTTAAGTGCCTCAGTACGACCACTTCGAGCACGTGCGTTACATGTGGTGATCCCAATAATGATTAGCGTTTGGTAGCCACGGTTGCATAGTTCAAGGTGTGTACGGTAAGTGGGAACGGATGTTGACGCTAGTTAGTTTAGACTTAGTTCATTAGTTAGAGTTAGTTAGCTTCTCAACCCTTCACCTCAATAGCATAGGAGAAAAACGTAAAAGATATAAAAATCATATACCTCGAACTTACTTAACCATACACCATGACAATTACAAGTAAGTCTAGGAAGACAACGAATAATTAACCCCAAGTGTTCCATGGGGCGTGTAGGCATTTAGTCTGCAGAGTTCGACCAGATCGCGCATGCTACGCTCGTTTCATATGGTTGAGTGTAGGGGTACCTCTCCACTCATCATAAGGGTACAAAGAGTTGTCATTATTTTAAAAATAATAATACTATAATGATATTGTAATTATAATTCAACTCACAACATCTAACATGTAAGGCAATGAATTTTTCGAATCTAAGTAAATTTTAAAAATTTTCATTTGATATTCTAATGTAAAAGGGAAGATAAAAAGTTAACATTTATTATCAATATAAAAAAAAGGTAAATCATGTACTAATATTAGGTTTATTGTTAAGTTTATTATCTTTATTCTTATTTTGAGTTATTCAAGATGTATGAAGGAGTTATCACAATTATAAT
Source organism: Gnetum montanum (assembly GCA_015680685.1). NCBI lineage: Eukaryota > Viridiplantae > Streptophyta > Gnetopsida > Gnetales > Gnetaceae > Gnetum > Gnetum montanum. The sequence goes on from MNCI01022492.1 coordinate 37,255, forward strand.
AGCTTATGGAATAACATTTGATTTTCAAGTCACAATAGGTCTATATCAAGGATTTGCACTTAGCCCGTACTTATTTGCCATTATTATAGATGAATTAAAAAAGAAAATATAAGATGAAATGTCTGTATGCTCTTTGTAGATGATATTGTGTTGGTGGATATAGCTCATGAAAATATTGTTTCTAAAATGAGGAAGTAGAAACATGCTCTACAATCAAAAGACTTTAAAATTAGTAGAAGTAAAATAAAATATATGAAATGCAATTCTAATAATGGTATAAATAGTGATAAAATAGAAGTAATAATTCAAGGTAAGAAAGCCCCTCACTGCAAACAATTCCACTACCTAGGATCATTCCTTCAATCAAATGATGAAATTAATAAAGATATTACAAATGGAATTGAGGCAAGATGGTTCAAATGAAGATAGGATAGTGATATTCTATGTAGTAAGTAAATACCAATAACATTGAAGGGGAAATTTTACAAAACAGTAATGAGACTTACTATCTTATATGGTGCTGAATGTTCGGCAGTACAAAAGAGACATGAATAACAAATCAATATGGTCAAAATGCAAATACTTCAATGAATGTTAACATAGTTCAATGCAAATGCTTTTACATTGCTCAATCTTATCCTACCTTATTAACATAGTTCAGGTTGTATTTTTTTTATAAACTCGCACCCAAAAAAAAATTCATCCTTCAAAATGATCATTTACATGGATCAAAATAATATAAATCATTAATAGCAAGTGTAAGTTTTTATTCTCTACCATTGTTCAAATTATTTATTTTTATGTAATATTTTGTTTATATTTTCTAAGATGGTTATTTCTTTTAGTGCACAAAAAATGCATTCAAACTTGCTATTCAGTATATATCATAGATATAAAAGAACAATTGTGACAAGATTGCATATGTTGAAGAACACCTATGAAAAGATCATCGATGGATATACTATCACAAAAGTAAACACCAGAGTAGGTAATAACAATGTGACAAATCATTTGATTGAATGCATGAACCTTCCAATGCTACTGTAACAATAGTGGAATGGATATCTTCAATGCTAGTCCACTTATTTTCAAAATGTGAAAGACACCTATACAAATTGCTTAGGTGATTCAAAGTTTTAAAACTACAATAATACAATTTTCTAATACCCAATCATGTAATGTATATAATGAAATGTATCTTGGAATATAATGAAATGAAATCTTATCCTTATTTTCTATACTACTTTATTAACAAAGTTCAGGTTGTATATGTTTTTTTATAAACTCATGCCAATCAACAATTCATCCTTCAAAATGATCATTTGCATGGATCAAAATAATACAAACCACTAACAACAATTGTAGGTTTTTATTCTCTACCATTCTTCAAGTTATTTATTTTTATGTAACATTTTGTTCATATTTTATAAGATGGTCATTTCTTTTAGTGTACAGAAAATGCATTCAAACTTGTTATTTAGTATATATCATAGATGTAAAAGAACAATTGTGACAAGATAGTAGATGTTGAAGAACACTTATGAAAAGATCATTGATAGATATAGTATCACAAAATTAAACACCAAAGAAGGTAATAACAATGTGAAGAATCATTTGATTGAATGCATGAACCTTCCAATGCTTCTATAACAATAGGGGAAGGACATTCTTTAATACTAGTCCACTTATTCTCAAAACACAAAAGACACTTATACAAATTGCTTAGGTGATTCAAAGTTTTAACACTACAATAATAAAGTTTTCTAATACCCAATCATGTAATGTATATAATGAAATGTATCTTGGAATATAACTCAATTCAACAAGAACTAGAGGTTAGACATGCAACCAGTGTAAAAAAAAAATAGACACAAAATATTGTTAATAGTTTTGGTCATAAGTTTAAGTAATTTTTTGCAAAATAATGACATAAATCAAGGATCCTAGTTGCTTGTTCTAGCCAATTTAACTAATGTTGAGGAAATGTTAATTGCAAGAATCAATCCCATATTACAAGTTATGCACACAGTGAGTGAATAGATTAAGTATATGGGCTACATGATTAACTTTCCTCAAGATGTTACATAGATTACTAAGAGACTTTCTCTTAATATATCTTTTTTGGTTATGAGAAGAGTGGATCAAATGAGGAAGAAGTATAACTTCATAGTTAATAAGAGTGGAAAATAAACCATACTATCATGATGTCAAGACTGATATGCATGCACTAGACAATGTTGCTAGTATTAATGAGATGAACATCTTTTCCAACATTCCTTATATCATTTTGATCAATCATAATTAAGTTGATTACATCAATGTAGCAACATCGATGTAGGGTTGGATGTGTTAACACTGAGACAATAAATGCCTATATAAATGCACACACCCACTACATTTTTGATATTGTTTGATCATTAACATAGTAAAGCTTTTGTAGTTTGTTTCCATAGAAGTTAGAATTTGTCATTAAGAACATGCAACATGAACTAAGTTAATTATTTAAAATCTTATTTGACTTATTATGTATCTAGACACATTTCCATAAAGGTAATAATATCAAAATTAGATTCTTTTCATTTCAACACTTAGACTAGGTTAATGATTTCTTTAACTGAAATTTAATATTATTGTTCATTTAATTTTCATCCATTTAGTAAATTATTTTACATTTCATTACTCTTTCATTACACAACATGAGTACTACCAACTTTGAGCATAAACACCTCAACGTTTAGTAATCCCAGCAATGTGTAGTTGGTACATCCACCAGTGAACACTTGGTATCCCAAAAGTGTTAATGTAAGTTTAGGATGTGTATAGTATGGTGGAAATGAATGCTTGATTCTTAGGCTATAGTAGATTTATTCTTCATACTTAGGTTAGATAATTTAGATTTTTAATCTTTTAGTATTTTAATAATATTTTAGACATGGTCACTTTAACATCAACATCATGTATCTTAATTGTAGTTAACCATATGACTTAGCCCATATAAGTATGATTGGGAAGAGAATGATCAGCAATCAATTGCCTAATTATCTAGATACCCATGCTAAATGCTTTTGACCTGTATGGTTAGACACAGGGCCTACTTTACTGCAATCATTAGTATTGTTGTTAGGGACTGGTGCTAGTAATTTAAATATCTATAATCATAAAAATTTTGTTGTTAGAGCTCTAATGATTTGTCACATAAAATAATAATATTTTATTCTATGCAAGCACACTTAAGTAATTGAAAAATGTCTTCTTCTCACAAGGTTAATTCACCACCTATTGACAATTCTACAAGGGAACACAACAAGAGAATAAAGAATATGGATGATATACCCTAATAACCTAAAGTGGTCTAACAACATCTGAACCCTTGTTATCCAAGTTTCACTTTCATCCTCCATTAGGAGCATCATTTGTAATGAAGGGGCATGGAGGCAATATTGTGTTACAACCTAACTACTCATTTTGATTAATGCTTATGGAAACATTGATGAAAGTGGAACTAGAAGTGGTTACTAGTGACTACAAAGTAGTTGATTGAATGTTTAGGTCTTACCAACCTACTAAAACCCAACTAGGAAGGAACCATTTCATGGAAGCATACCATGAAGTCTCCAAGGGAAAGGGCAAGACCATTCCGCTAACATTGCAATCTCAGAAGGAGGATACTAATTATTAATTTGGTAGATCTCATTACCAAA
>MNCI01022494.1:0-16364 GCA_015680685.1 Gnetum montanum
CTGAAAATAGGGAGGCAAAAATTAAATAGACAGTAATAAAAAAAAATTTAAAAGAAACACAAAAGGAAAATAAAGAAAAGGTTAAGAAACTGCCCTCCTTCTAGTGCCAAAAAGGTGTTGATGCGTAAAATTTGGACACGCGAACACCTGTGAAAACTCGTTTTAGGAGACTATCGCCTAAGGCACCTCCCGTATGGGTACAGAAACCCAGGAATAGTCTCAGCTGGAAAGGGTCATGTGACAATAATAATAATCATAATATTTTAAGCAAAATATTAAAAACTTAAATTTGATTTTATGGAAATTCTATTAAATCTTGGAAAACATAGTAAAATAATTAAAAATCAAAATTAAATATTTGTGTGGTTTTTAAGTAAAATAAATGACAAAAAAAAAAAGATAAATTCAAATTAAAATTAAATTTTATTTGGTGCTCTAAACAGAAGAAAGATTCAGCCACCGTCTCCAGACAAAGATTAGATGCCCCAGAAGAGGCCCTGATCGCTGCTCAGTGTCAGCTACACCTATGATGGCAGCGACCTCCTCTGACTTAATCTTTTATATTCAGTCAAACAAAGTATACAGAAATCCTATATGTTGTAGAAATAAAGGAAGATAAGATAAAACACCGAGACACAGTTTACGTGAAAATAAAGTTACGTACAAAACCCAAATTCAAGATAACCTCATATAAAAAAAACAAAAAAAATAAAAAGTAGATAGACGGTTGCCGCAATCAAATTATACTCAATAAACCAAAACTAAATTGCAAGGATCCATGAAATGGATAAATTGTTCAAAATCAAAGCATAGATTCAGATAAAACGGAATTCAAAGATGGAATCCTTATTAGAGGAAAACCTCGAAAATTAAAGTAAACCGTCAAGATCCTCATTACTCATGCAAAGATCCGAACAAGGTGATCGGAACAAAAAATCCTACTCAAAGTCCTAATTCAAAAAGAACGATAAACATATTTCGCAATCAATTACAGGATTCAAAACGCGGACAGCAAAATAGAGATAAAAACCCAATCAACTGAATCAAAGAAAAACAAGGAACAGAGAAAGATGCTCTCAGAGAAAACAGGTGCTGCCCCCTCTGGCCTGAGAAACCCGTCCTCTGCACCTCCAGATCTCCTCTCAAGACTGCCTCTCCTCTCTTTATAGTAGCCCTGAGGAAGACAACCCTAACCCTAAACCGCCAGCCGTCTTTACCACGTATTATTTTTGCTTTTTTCTGGATTTCTGTTTATTGGTCATTGCTGGTTTTTGCTCTTTTTCTCATATCGCTGCTGAAAAAAACAAAACAAAAACAAAACAGGATCATCCTTATGGGTGGAAGCTTGTTCGACGGTTTAAAATCTATTTTTTTTATGGGCCAACGAAGCCTACCAACACATGAACAATGGCCATGTGCAAGCTCATGACGCTCTATTTTTAAATTTTAAATTTTATATTTTTATTTTATATATATATATTTTTTATTAAACTCGTTCAAACAAGGCCCTATGCCTAGCATGAGTGAGGTTGGCCTCAACAGACACATAGTTCAATTGGTTATAGCTTATGGCTTATGGTTGTGCAAATTATAAGTTCATTTCCAAGGAGGTGTGCCAAGACATGTGCCTAAGATACATATGCTAAACTAGTTACCAATGAAATGCAATTCAAGTGATTAGTTCATTGTCTAACAAAGATCTACATGCAAAGATCAAGTGGTAAGACTCTTAATTGGGTTTAATTCTGGTAGGCAATATTGAGTTATAAAGTTCTAATTGGACAATATATCTTGGGGTATACCTATATTACGATTGTTTCAGGGTTCCAACATCCTTCTCCCCACTTAACAAATAGTTTTAGGATCAACATCCCTAAATGGCTTTGGGATCTAAGAAACCCCTAAAATGGCATGGTCGTAGAAAAATGTGGATGATGCATATTCACTTAGTTGTAACATATAGTTTATGGTTGTACATATTACAAGTTCAATTTGAAGAGGGTATGCAAAGACATATGCCCCTCAAGCAAGGTAAAAGTATCATCATCATCCTAACCTTGTCCCAACAAAATGGGGTTCATCAAGGTAAAATTACATATTCTTAAAATAAAACTTAAGTAACATAATGGTTCCTTAAATACAATTCAAACAAGAAACTTTGTAACATAATAGTTCCTAAATACAACTTGATCTCACAACATTTTATATACACTTACTAATTAAATTATGCTCTCATTTAAACTATATGTTCTTTAGCTCACTTAATTAGAGCATGTGGCTTGTTGTTTCAAAATTACAAGTTTGGGTGTTGGACCTTCAAATTTACAAGTTTGATTATAAGATATACGCTAATAAGATATATCATCATAATTTGTTTAGGTTCTACAAAAGTATTGTATTAGTTATAACTCAAATGCCTCATTAGAAGATCCAATATTGAATCCAACAAAAGAAACTCGCAATTCAATTCAAATAGAGAAACACTGAAGGGTTACACACAAACAAATTTTTGTTAATCATAGTTACTCTTTTGAGGGGACCATCATTTAGAGTGATGCTAAGGTGTTTATTTGTGAAATAGTAAGACCATGGTTCATGCCTAAGTACAATCATTCAATAGATGTTAATTTTTCCCTCATGTGCTAGCCCTCTGATGAGTCATGGTCTGTTAGGCCCAGTTATCGAAGCCCTATTATCGGAGCCCTAGTTTGATAGGCCCCAATATCAGGGCTGCGTTAACTAGGCCGCATATACAGGGCCCTGTATACGCAGCCCCGTCGATGCATCCATCCATGGGTCGACGCGGCCCCGTTTATGCAAAGTCTATTTTTAGCTATAAATAAGCACGCACTTGCTGCACTTAGGCATCTTAGGAATTAGTTGTAGACATACTCTTGCAGTTTGTTCCCGCAAGAGTTAGAATATTTTCCCAGTGCATGCCCACAGTGTGATGCTTGTAATTGTACGGAACCTTTATTCGAGTGTGACATACTTCGACACACACATGATCGGCAATAAAGATCGAGATTACTTCATCATTGCAGCATTCACTTAGTTTAATTATTTAATTATTATTGTTATTTATTGTTTTCTTAGTTAATATTTCTTTACTATCATTTACTATTCTTGTTGTTAACTGTGGAATGAGTACGACTTAATCACGAGCATTTAAGTGTGACTACTTGGTAACCTAGTAGCGTACCTAGGATCTACGCTTGGTAATCCCAGTAGTGGTCGTGCACGAGGTCCAAGATGTGTCCAGATGATTAAGGAACGGTTGCTCATCGCACTTAGGCTAGCTTAGACTTCATTTCCTATTGCTTATTAGTTTAATTAAGATTATTTTCCATTGTCTCTAGGAGTAGCATTAGTTTAGGATCACATCATATGCCTCACTCTGGACTAAACCATACGTGACAAAGCAAATACTAGTCCAGGTGGGAAGACAGCGAACTGCGATCAACGTGTAATGATCTAGATACAACAACTAGCCTGTCCACGGAGTTCGACCGGATCGTGCGTGAACGCTAGTATTCGTATGGTTGAGTGTAGGGGTACCTCGCCACTCATCACCCTCTCAAGATTTCATTTGGTGGAAAGTAATATCATTCTTACATGTCAACTCCACCTTGGAAAAGATTGTTGCAATCAATGTCAAATTAAAATCAAATAATAAAATGCCCTTATTTACCATGAGTTTCTCACCACAATTGTATGTAAATGGGTTACAATGGTAAGTTATAGTGTTGTTGACATGATGTTTGTTATATGCAATGGCAACTTATGTGTAGAAGCCTTTATTCTTTAACCTGTACTAAAGAGAAAGTTTAAGAATTATGGTAGATTACAAGTCATAGAAGAATTCAGTTGGCATGGTTGTCTTTGAAAAAAAGCACAAAATCATATGCAACAACAACTTGATAAGAAACAAAGACCAATGGAATTCAAGATACAGGATTGGATTTTGCTTAAGATGGATTATGTTAATTAGTTTAGGTGGAACACAGGGGTGAGTTCGCAATTATTGAGATTTGATGGCATATTTCGGGTGTTCGCCCAGATTAATTAGTTGGCCTACAAAATCAAGCTACTTACATATATGGAAAAGGTGCACCTAGTTTTCATATTAATATGTTGAAAATGTTTAATCCAGAAAATATTGATCCAAAACCAATGAACCATCATGGGCCACCATACATTGAGGCTATTAAGGAATGTTGAACTTCTATCCTTAGAAATTTCTACATAATTGTTTTCAAGCAACAACATCAAATGGAATTTCTTGTGCATTGGCAAAGCACTTCATTTGCAAAGGACACTTGGGAGGATTGGCTTTCTCTCAAACAAAAGAATCCCTTGATATAATACTTTTGTGTTTTATATGCTTTTGTGCTTTTTCTAAATACTGTTGTGTTTTATATGCTTTTGTGCTTTTTCTAAACACAACCATGCTAATGATGGGTGGCTAAGTGGTTAGCTCTATGTCTTGTTAGGCAAAAAGTTGCCAAACTTAAAACATTGTTAGATTCCTTCATAATTTTTCTACTATTTCATGTTAGCTCTATGTCTTAAGGTGTACTTATGATCAAATTCACTACATTCCTTCATTATTTTTCTACTATATCATGTTGGCTATATATCTTAAAATATACCTATGATCAAATTATTTCGAATTCCGACATGCCCCAAAAACTTACATGAGAAGCCTTTTTTTCTTTAATCCATACTAAATAGAAAGTTCAAAAATTAAGGTAAATTACAAGCTATAGAAGAATATTAAAGGTAACAAGGTAATTATAGATGGAGAGAGGTGAACTTTAGAAGTGTGGCCACGTCCTATCAATCAAAAAAGTTATTGCTTTATGCGAGTAAGGGTAGGGTATCTCTGTAATATCATTAAACTTTAGACTATTAAATATAACTTTCCTTGTAAAAATAATGATGTAACCTTTAGACTAAACATCTAAATGATATCAAGTGCACGCGTATGTCTTGTATTGCACAGTTGCTCGAGTCACTTATCATTCAGTGATATATCAAATCAATTCGCTGCTTGGTCAATAAAATTATTAACAAAGAGGAGAAAAATAATGATGCACTTTTTATATTCCATGTTATTTAAAATCCATATGTTAACGGGAAAAACTTGCACTCATGATTAGTTTCGTACACTTACCAGTAAAAAAAAATCCTTTGTCGGAATGATTCTACTCTACATACTCCCGTTGCTGACAGGCCTGTTAAATCCAATAACACTCCTTAACATATTTCCAGTGTTAAATAAATTACAAGTGACCATGAAAATCTATTCATATAATCTTGCAATCTAGGACTTCTGGACTTTGGTGTGAACTGTCAAATCTTTAAAACCCAGTAATACTGTACTTTCAGAAACGCTCTTGCTCATTGTCGTCCTATTAGCAGGCACAGTTCCCTTTCCAGTATTTCTCATCATTTCGTATTATTGAGATCTGCAATATATTTTCCATGAAACTTTGTAAGAAGCAGTTGTCTATTTGTTTGTTTTTTTCGTTTTTCACCTTACCCAACAAAATGAAGATGATCTTATCCAACAAAGTGATCCTTGAATACAAGGCAAGTAGTAGCAATATTGTCATTTTCCAATATAATTGCTGTTCTATTGATACAGCGGCAGAAAGAATTTCAGTTTATACTGACAGGATGAACATGTACGTCATTTAACTATTCCCAAGTTTTCTAAGAAGACAAATAGCCAATCCGTGCAAAATTGTTTCAACCCAAATTCTCAGATGGATTGTGATATACGCTCACGTTTTACGAAACAGTAATTGCTAACCGTCCTTTTTACGCAATTCTGTCATCCTTCTGCCCGGATGTTTTCGTTCGAGTACTGTATTACATTGAGTAAAACTTCAATTTCCAATTAGGTTGGGGAAAGTCTTTTCCATCTGCTAAAAGAAGTTACTGGTTACTGGTTGGGAGTGGAAAATTTCCCCCAGCCTGCTAGGATAATCATTGCTTGACACTAACTTTGGTCGAGAATTTAAATTGAAAAACAAAAAAAATCTCCCTTTATGCTTGATGTTTAAAATTTCCCATCAGCTACAACGTAAGTTCCAGCTTTAGAAGTGGAAAATTTTTCACAATTCCTACCTACCTGCTAAATAATCATTGCTTCAAACTCACACTTTTCTTCTCGAGAATCCAAAAAGAAATCTCCCCTTTTACTTGATGTGCAAGATTTCCGTCACAGGATCTATTTCCTTTGTATCGAAGTTATTCTACAATTTTGTACTAAACCCACCTTTGGAATCAGGCTCCTTTATATTTTGTTGGTCTTTATCAATCTCATGATAACGTAAAAACCATTTATCACAATTGTCTATTTAAATACGCTGTTGTTAGAGAAAGTCCCTTGTATTTGAAAGGTCCTACTTCTAGAATGAAGGCATCAGTGACATAAGCATGCTTAGGAAAATCAAGCTAAGATTAATCTAAAATAACCACAAAAGTAGCTTTTATTGGCAGTGAATTATGAATCACAGCATTGGTTCCACTTAACTCACGAGCCAGTACTGCAAGACATGACAGAATAACCTCTTTTAAAAAGGTTAAAAACAATTAGTTACCCAATTGAACAACGCGACAAATAGTGACTTTCTTGATGCAATCTTTTTGCAGTGAATAGAACACTGAAATTTCAGTCCCTCAGGTTGTCCACCTTGTTATACAAAAATACTTTACTGAAGCAACTCCGGCACCAGATTTGCATCCAGGGAAAAGGTCATACTCGACCCAAATAACTTTAAACCACGTGCACCCCTGCAATATGCAAAATTTTAAAGTTCGCATCTTAAAATCAAATACTAGAATTGCAGTCTGCACATGGAAGATTTAACGAATAGCCCATTGGCATAACGTTATTGGTTGGGACACTACATTACAGCACTTGTTAAATTGTTTCATATTTGCTCAAAATTAACAAATAACTTTGAATCAAGTTTTTGAATACCATTACATGTATACACCTGTCTAATAGATCCTCAGTGGCTTAGGACGTGAATAAAGCTTCCAGTTTCCAATGCATTAAAAACTTTAACGATAAAGCAAAATCCATTAGTATTGTGGAAATTTTCATGTCATCTGGAGCTTGGATGCCATTGTGAACCGTAGCTTTCCATACCATAAAATGCCACGGTGAAACAGAAAATTTGCAAATAAAACTCATAGTTATCCCAGCTCATTAGGTCGCAGGTATTGCAACAATGTTGCTTCTCATATATTTTGCACTACAATTTTTTTCTTTTGTTTTAGCCCAAATGCTTGCTTCAGTTTCCTGGAAACAGATTATAGGAACATTGATGAAAATATATGAAAATCAGAGACTTCCAATTACGATTTCAAGATGATGCATCATAACTAATGATGAACATTCTTCCTTCAAAAAGCCTCAGTGATATACAATTTTTTTATATCTATAATCACCATCTTCTTGTACAGCTTCTTGGAAGACATTTGTTGCATTGATTGCTATAATGTAATCTATCTGATTTTTATATAATACTAAATAATAAGATACAGCTCCAAAAAAATTAATTTGGAGGATGGGGACTTCATTTGACAGGATTAACTGCTGCCAAACTAAAAGGTGGCAGAGGATGAAGGCAACATTTTGTGCATATTACACTCTCCCAAATGGAGAAAGGGGAGGATCAGGAACACAGTGCATAGAATAAATATCATGGCTTCGATTTGCAGGAAGCAGGAAATCATCTTGTGGAGTACAGATTTCTTGGCTTAATGTCCTTGCTTCCTTCGACACTGGGGCATTTACCAATGCAGAGTAAGCTTCCTCTATGTCAAGTTCTTTCACAGACATTAATGGGTCTCTGCTGTGCAGCATGGCCACCCCTATTGAAAATGCTTGCAAAGCAGAAAGTGGCTCCTGGAAACTAAGAAGATAGAGTCCATCATGGACTATCGTCAAGCTCAACACAGGTTTGTTTAATTGTGTTCCCTGCATTTTAAATTTCTTAAATAATGAGAAAAATTTCCAACACCAACTATAATATCATGATCAGTATGGCAAAAAATATAAGTGTAGCAATGCGAATGCATACCTGAATATATAATTCATATGGATGAAAGTTTTCGGCATCAACATTATCCTCTCGTGGGTTGTTCTTAGGAGGATGATTATCAATGACTGTCAACGGGCAGCCAATATCCCAACCACCACAATCACATTCCCCACCAGATTTCCACCTCTCAATAAGAGATGAAGGACCAACTGATCCGGGCAACGGTAAGCCATGTATTCCTGCTGGAATAAGAACAGATACACTTGTATTCATACTGATGCTAGAACTTTCTAAACCACCGTCACTCGATAAGCCTCTCTCTGGACTTGAATTAGCTTTTCTGAAAGAATGAAAATGGTTGTCGTAACTCAATCCAGATAAAGTTCCTGAACTATCACTGTCAGTTTCAGATGCTGACACACCTGAGATTTTCTCAAGAAACTTGAGACCCCACCCACCAGTTCTATTTAAGACCATATTCTCTATAGGCCCACTCTTCACACTCTCTCTTCGTTCAAGTGGTACTTGAACACTTATAGCTGCTAGTTCAAGATGAGTATGAAAAGAACTGGATGAAAGTAAATTGAGATCCAGGCTATCAAGGTCTAAAGCTCTGGCCTCGTGAGTCTTTTTAGATCCCGAACTTATTGACGATGGATGACATGATTCACTGAAACTCTGCCTCAAAGGAAACCTTGAACCATCTGCTTCTCTTTTCTGAGTGTATCTTGAAGCCATCAAGCTTTCAGAATTTGAAACTGAACATTTTTCACCTCTTGCTAAAACTGGGAAGGCTTCAGGCACAGAAACATCCGAAGCAGAATCCCTTTTGCAACTCATATGAAAAGGAAAGTAAACCTTGTTGTTGTCCATGCATTCCATGGATGGATGTTCATGAGCATTTCTTTTGCTTATTCCTGACAAAACAAACTCCGTTTCAACTACATGGTCTAAACTGCCAGATTTATTCAACTTGGCAGTCAATAGACTGGATACCCTCATCATTCCAACAAATGCAGGCATGCTGAAATCTTTTTTCCCCCAAGTCACCCAACCTGGCTTCTGCTTTTTCTTATTCTGACTTCGGCCTGAATGAAAAGAGTATATCCAGTCAAAGTTTCCTCCTTCAGACTTATCTATCTTCCAAGTTTTAGCTGCAAACACTTCCTCAGAATCGTTAAGAGAACAGGTAAAGTAAGGTAAACCAGATTTGTACATAAAGTGCAACAGTCCCTGTGATACCCCTGAATTGGCTGGTCGAGCTTGTGCATTTGATGCTATATCAAGTTTAGGATCAAAAAGTTTCCTTGAAATGCCTTCCTTTCTATGGACAGGAGATCTGCATCTTGGGTTAGGAGAGAAATTCTGGTTTTCTGTTGTCTTTGCACCGTGACAATCAGAAGCCGACATCCTCACACTAGTATTCCTATGGCATTCTGCAGCAAAGCCATCTACCACAGACTGTTCAAAGTGTACTTCCTTCCTAAGCTTGGCCTTTGGAAGCCTAATACCAGGATGGTATGAGCTAGAGTTCACAGGTACAGGAGACCAATTACTTCTCTGCTTTTCCTTGGATTTGACCAAAGGATCAATCCACCTTCTCAAGGGGCTGACTGAAGGCTTCTTACAAAATTTGCAGCTGCCTCTCTGCACATAATGCTGACAGGAGTGACCCTCTGGCCTGACAGAGAAGGACTTAGCAGTTCCGAAGGAAACATCAGCCTCACCAGTCAAAGAATTTGCTGCAATGCAGAAACTCTTGGATCTCCTCTTGGTACTATTCCTGAAGTCAAGGAAAGCTTCACCTGCAACTGCTGTTTTCTCTATCTGCCGAGAAGGATGGACTGGATTAATAGGAGGCTTCGAGGCAACATTCTTAGCCTCTTGGTCTCCCAGATTGTTGGCCTTCTCCTGAAAAGAATGCTTCGGTGAAGGAGAAACTTGCCTCCCCAAAGTACCCACAGGATTCTCTGGCAATGCCTCTTCCACAGAATTCTGGGGAAAGGATCTGCCATCACTGGATATAAAATCATTTGAAATGGAAGGATCAATAACAATATTGACATTTGTAGAGGCGCAGACACCCCTAGAAATACTCTCACCGTTTGTAGAGGAGCAGACACCCCTAGAAATACCGTCACCATGAAACTGAAGATCCTGAGAAGGCTCGAAACAGAGATCAGAGGTAGATTTTGCAAAATGGTGAGTAGGGTACTCCAAATTAATCGACATTTCCGAGCATGTTTCTGGGGAGGCTTCTCCTGCAGAGAAGAAAGAAGGGCTCTCACTGCCAAGCCTCTGCTGCTCTTTTGGAAGAACCCCAGAAGCCAGACCAGTCTCCTCTGCTGCTTTGGTGTCGTCAAGTTCATTTTCCTTGACAGTCCCCAGAAGGGAAGAAGACGAAGCACATTCCAGAGAATCATGCTCTGGAATGTGAATTTCCTTGGCGGCAAATATGTCATCTTGAGCTCTTGGACTGAGCATCTGATTCTTCAGAATCTTTCCCTGGAAAAGCCTGAAATCCAGATACTCGTTGCTTGCAAAATCTCTGTCTCCACTCTTCTGCTGCTGCTGCTGCCGCTGCATCTGAGCTTGTCTCAAAGCTTCTGCATGATGATTTCTGGTGGGGGAAGGAGAGGAGTAGCTCTGGTAAGGGGTCCTCAGCTGCTGCTGCTGGTGAACATAACTGCTGGAATTGGATGAATGAAAAGGGGAAGTTTCTCTTTTTGCACAGTTGCTGGATTCACTTCTGCAGGAGAAGGACGAAGAACCCATGGTGGACAAAGAGGATGAAGTATCACTGCTTCCAGAAGATGAAGAATGATTGTTTCTTTTTTTGCTGCAGTTTGCCTTGACACTGTTGCTGCGACTGTTGCTCCACTTCTCGAGAAGGCTCCAATCCAGCACCCCAAAACGCAGAGCTCGATCCTGGAACGAATCCTCTTTCTCCACACGCTGAAGAAAATCAGGCAGATTTGACATGTTATGGATCACATCTCCGCTTAAAACTTTCCTCTCTTTTGGGTTGCTGCTGCTGCCATGGGAGCGCTTCTTGGAGAGCTCAGGATGATTACGTCTGTGGTCTCTGGATGACGATGCTGCCTGCTTTGCAGAATCCTGAACAGAATCAAGTGGGCAGCTATGGCTGACTGATTCATCTGAGCATTTGAATTTTCTGTCCGGGTTTCTGCTCTGAAACTTGGCCTGGCATCTGTCCCTGTGATCCAGCAGTGCGGATGATCTCAGATCCAGGAAGCCTTCATGACCCAGATCAAACTGAGACAAGATCTGTTGCTTTTTCAGGTTCTCGGTAGGATTAACGTAACGGTCATCGATTAGCCACTTTGAAACGTCTGCTGTTGCTGCTGCTGCAGTCTCTTTCTCACTGAGCTTTTTGGTACCAGACTTCCTTGAAGCCGACCTCATTTTTCTATCCAGCCCGTGTAGTTGGTGACTATGCCCCATCTTCCATGTGATTCAACTGCACATTCTCTGCTCAGTCTCGCCAATGCACTGTAGTTCGATGACAATTTGCTTCCGAATGCATGCCAGTGAGTACCTAACCTGCCAAGGCAAATAAGAATTTTATATTCAGGCATGGATGATTACAGTGTCAAACACAAATCTTTGAATAGGCAAGTCTTTGGGAAGGTGAAGATGAATGACATGGAATGTATATCAAATGACGGGAAGTGCTTGAAAAAGTTGGAACAACACACGAATGCGAATGTGACTTTCATGCTCCACTTGGATATTCGGTCAAATTTCAGTTTCTTCCGGAACCACATGCTTTTGGGGGGAAATAAGTCACAGTGGTTCAGATAGAACGGCCGAGAGATTTTACCACCCAGTAACAGGTAATTTAGTCTCATGGAAATCTGTAAGGTTGGTATAAATTTGACACTTGCTATCGAATTCTGGCCTTCTAAATGAAGATCCCTGTACTTAAGAGATCAAAAACACATGAACTTGCACTGCAGAAAAGATCATCATGTCATTTCGTAATCCTATCCTATCCGATCCTACATTGGTTGAACATAGAAGCATGGGATCTTTTAAAAGCAGAAGCTGCAGTTGGCAATGCAAAATATCTTGTTAAAGTACTCAAATTACAGTAACTTACTTTAGTTGCCCGAAATTGTGGCTATGATCAAGAAATGAATAGATTCACAGTCAAAAGAAACTGGTCACGGTCTACTGTTTCATAATTCAAACAGATGCTGGGGACTTGTCTATGGAATCTACAAAGAACATGCATGTTATGCAGACACTAGCTGATAACAGCTGTTCAGAAAATGACAAAGAGGAAGCGCGTGCAGTACCATAACAAACAAACAAAAGCAAATTTCTTATATTTGATGGATTGTACTTTGTTCTTGTGAGTGGGTAGCTAGGAAAATCGACAATGGAAATACCCACATTAAGATAAGGATTAAGATAATACATATGTGGGCAAAAGCTGATTGCAGGGTTTCAGAATCTTCAAGAACAAAAAATTCAGACATTTTGGTCACATGAACCCAGAACAAAATAACCGGCGAAGACAGCGCTCTACCATGCCCAAATGCAATCGAGGAAGAGAAAAATAAAGAAGCTCTCAATCTTATCGTATCAATCGTACGCATCAGTATTATTATTATTTGGGCCTACGGACGTAATAAAAACTCCAGTTCCCGTTTCATTATTTCCAGCAACGCACAGAAACGAGAGAAATGGATTCCTAGCTTCTGCAGGTGCATGAACAAATGCTTGCGCTGAAACAAAACAGAAACAGAGTGGACAAAACAGCTGAAAATAGTCCCCTTCCTTCTCCTCTCATTTCCTCTCCCTTGTATTACTGCAGAAATTATTTTTTAAAAAAAAGCACAGAAACAGAACCAAATAATACCTGTGGCAACATGTACAGATAGTGCTGAAACTGGAACTTGGATCTGCACCCATTGGAGCCTCATCTAAATGCTTATGTGCCACAAACAGCGAACCCAAAACCCTCAAAAAATTCTGTGCCCTGAGAGAATCAACACTTCCTCAGAAATCCCACCATGAATCTAAAAACCTCTCTGCAGGCAGATCACCGCAAATGCTATATGCTAATAATAATCCTTTTCCTTCTCCTGCTGAAGAAACCCAGAACACAGATTTGGGGGCAAAATCTGTACAACGAATCCTGCCGACAGAGGGTTGCTTAGGATTAAGACGACCGACAATGATGATGTTGATCTTGCTGAGCTTTCAGTTGATTTTCTGGTGTGCTGTACCTAAGAAACACACACACACACACACACAAGGATTGCAGCTCAAGTAAGCAACCAAAGCTACTTCCACCGCGCCGGATAAAAGCAGCAAAAAAAAAACCCACAGCGAACAGTAAACTAGAGTAGAGTGGAGCCCAAGTTAGGGACAAAACCAAGCATTTTGCACACTGCGCAAGAGAATGAAATGGACATATATGTTTCCTGATATGCTTGATAAGCAAACAAGGAAAAGCGCATTACCTGCAACAAAAACCGGCATAAACAACCAGTAGTATGAACACTTGGTGGAGCCTGCTTGCCTTCCTGGTGAATGCAATGATGGTGGAGCCTGCAAAAAGCTATGGCGGGCAAAAATATTCCTGAAACCAGGCTGCGGCAGGGAGAGAAAGAAAGCAAGAAAGAGCGGAAAGAGGAACAAAAATAAAAACCCAATTAGATTTCTTTAAAGTGGGCGGGGCTCCTGCTCTTTGCTTTGGGATGCGTCAAATCATTATGCCCAAATCATGCATCTCCGGACTCTGCATTGCAAAATGCAAATCATCTCTGCTGCTCCGGTCAAACAAGCAACAAATCCAAAACACCCCTCAAAAATCCCACTGAAAATCGGTCCTGTTCCACTGAATGCAAACCAGAGATTTCAACCCTTTTTTCGAGAAATGAACTCAGGATTAACAGTAGCAGCAGCAGAAAAAGCAGAGTCTTGGTATTGGTATTGGTATTGGTATTGGTTGCTAGTCTACTCTGCTGTTACTCTATCCTCTGCAATGCAAGTACTGGGCTAAACTGTGCACTGCAAGTAAATTTCAAAGACAAAGCGCCGCTGTGTTAGAGTTGCAGGATCTAATCAGCGCAGGCAGGCAGGCGGGCAGGCAGGCAAGAGTCCCCAGAATCGGAAGTGGAAAAATTAATTGATACGAACGAAAAAATTATATATTATTGGGATAATAAAGAAAGGCAAGAAGCAGCAGTAGCCGGCAGTAAAACGGCCCGTACTTCTGACAGCCCAAGAAAATTCACATGCAGAGTCTTTGGCAATTTGCTTGGATTTGGGTTGGTTTTTGTTTTTCTTCTTGTAATTTTATTGCACACGTTCTCTCTCTATCAGTCTGTCTCATCATTATCTGCATCAGAATTATCATCAAAATGGAATCCGGAGAACTGCCCTTTCTTTCTGCAACAAGGCGCCAACGGACCAGTTATATATTATTGTATTTCTATGGTTTCGCTGTGTGTGTCTGCGCTCCTTCTTGGCAAATAACGTCTGGCTTTGGACGTTATGCGTCAAAATCTGAAAAATCAATCCATCCATCCATCTGCAATCATTTTATAAAGTTGTGTTTCGATTTGAAAATGAAGGTGTCCCTCTGTATTTCTATGGTTTCTGTGCTTCTTTCTTCACTTCTTCTTCGCAAATAAGGTCTGGTTTTGGACGGTTCAAAATGCTATGCGTCAAAATCTGAAAAATCAATCTTTCTAGCTATCTGCAATCATTTTATAAAAGTTGTGTTTTGATTTGAAAAGGAAGGTGTGCCTCTGTGGAATTTTCATGGAAGACGGCTTTTGACAGCAATTTGATGCTTCAAGCAAAGTTAAAAACGTGAAAGTTGCTGAAATGTTATGCTGTTGGCAAAATTTTTAAGGCGGGCTACATTAGCTAACGTACCCAAACCTAAAACGTGAGTCTTGTGAGCTATCATTCATGAAAGTTTGGTTTAGAAACAGCGAACGTAGATTTGTCTTTGTTGGGGGTTTTCTTTTTAATGCCATATATGTTTAATTTTTCTTTTTTTTTAAGTGGGTGCTTTCTCTTTCTTGTCCGACAGGAAAGAATCCCTGGACATGGGTACGTAAAATTTGACTATAAATGGATGCGAAAACCTTTTCTAGACCAAGGGACATAAAAATAGGGTTGTCCCGACTAGATACATGTTTGGTTAAGTAGTTGATGAGAGGTGGCTTAAGTGGTGAGCCTATTGTCACACAAAGATTTATCAGGATATTGTCACATTGAGAATGTATTATGTTTTCAATATGTTTTGAGGTCTATTTATAGTCAAACTATGTTCGTTCTCACCCTCCCTTATTTTAATAAAACAAATGATATATTTTAAAATTATATAAATCATAATGTCCTTTCTACTAGAAAGTATTTCTTATACAATTTTAAAATGATGTGTTAGACCAATGATAAGATGCTTGATATGGAAGCTCATATTTAACAGTTTGATTCTTAGGGGTGTGGTGGTGAGGGGTGTTGAAATCCCGAAATAATTGTAATATAGGTACACCCCATGATATATAGTTCAATTAAAACTCTATAACTCAACATTACCCACTAGAATTGAACCCATGAGTTAGAGCTTTCAAATCAAGAGTTTTACCATTAGGCTAACACCTCATTGTTTATAGGTTTGATTTTGGTGGGCAATGCTAAGTTATAAAGTTCTAATTGGACTATGTATCTTGAGATGTACCTATATTACAATTATGGGATTCCAACAACGAGGTATGCCTATAGGCTAACAATAAGGTGCTAGCCTAGTGGTACAAGTCTTGGCTTGGTAACCCCAAGTTACAAGTTTGATTTTACTAGGTAGCATTGAGTTATGAACGTCTATAAATCTAAATGTGTACCTATGTTTCACTTATTTCGTGTTCCAACACCCCTCTATAAAGTTCCTATATATCTTGAGATGTACCTATATTTTAATTATTTCAAGTTCCAACACTCCCTTCCCTATTTCTCATACAATTAGAAATACTATAGGTAGCTTTAAATTTAGACCAAGTCATCCACTAATTCTATGAGGTATTGGAACCTAAAAAAAGTGAAACATAGGTACACCCCAAGATATATAGTTCAATTAGAACTTTGTATAACTTAGCAATGCCCATTGGAATCGAAGACATAACCTAAAGCTTCCAAATTGATGAAGCAGTTACTCTAAGTATTAGAGCAGTTATTATTGGAGCGGTTACTCTAATAATTAGAGTGGTTATTATTGGAGCGGTTACTCTAATAATTAGAGTGGTTATTATTGGAGTG
>MNCI01022494.1:16517-98499 GCA_015680685.1 Gnetum montanum
AATAAAGAAGAGCTCTTTGATTCATCCTTGCAGCACTTGAGATTTGTTTTCTTATGCATTTCTTTTATTTTATTTTCTTATGCATTTATTTTATATTAGCATATCAATTCATTTTGATCAATTAAGCAAATCATTAAATTACACTTAGTATGATCACTTTGAGCATGCATGTAACACTTGGTAACCCAGTAACGATTAGCATTTGGTAATCCCAATAGTGTTGCACTGGTTTAGGATGTGTATAGCAAGTGAAAACAAATACTAGTGTTAGGATTAGTTAGAGCCTATTTAATTAGTAGTTAAGTTAAATTAGTCACTTAGTTATCTCTCTCTTTCCATATTAGCACAGGACATAAAAACATAAAAGATATAAAAATCATATGCCTCAAGCTTACTTAACCATACAATCGTGACATACAAGTAAGTTTAGAAAGACAACAATCAACCAACCTGTCCTTATTCTACAAGGGTGCATAAGCACTTAGTCCTTGGAATTCGACCGGATCGTGCGTGAAACGCTCGTATTCGTATGGTTGAGCGTAGAGGTACCTCGCCGCTCATCACAAATCAAGTGTCTTACCACTAAGCTAACACCTCATTGTTATCCATTGATTCTATGAGAGTAGCGAGGATAGAAAAATGACACCACCTTTAAATCTATTTTTGTTAGTCTTAAGTGGTTGGATGGCTCCTCCTTTCCTTAAAGCACTTGCAAAGCATACACTTTGGAAGCTTCCTTGCCTTCTTGAAAGTGAACATTTCATGTGACATATTCTTCAATAAGGTTTTCCTGTTAGATGATGTCTCATGTATTTAAGTGTGCTGGAACCTAAATGTATAATATAGAATTCAATTGATGAATTTCTTCATTTCTTTTATGATTGTATTTTTGCCATGCATTCTTGGAATTAGGCCTCTCTTTTTAATGATTTCTTCTCTAATTAGAAAGAAGCTCTTCTTAGAGATGCTCCTCCCCTTTTTGAGGAATTGCTTTTTATCTAAAGGTTCTTGTGTCATTGCATTTGCGTGTTATTTAGAAACATAGATGTGATATTTTCACAATCATGTAGCTATCCATGATGAGTTCACCATGCTTAAAAAAATCAACATTATTCAACTTGTTATTTTTCAAGTCAAGTCACGAGTTGCTCATGCTTTACTAAAGCTCAATAATCTTCTTCAATTGATGGAAACTTAAACTAGCAATTTTGTTAGAAACTTTGTTTAACTTATGCATAAGCCTTGGTGTCGCTCTTTATTCTCTCCTATATCTTTGTTTTGCTCTTTCAAGTTGTTAACACAAAAGCCTTTAGCACCTAGGGATGTAGCACAGTGGTCCAAACACTCATCTATTGGTTGGGAGGTTGTGAGTTTTAATTATTGCCTCCACTAATGAGTGTTGCAGTTGTGCAGTAGCCTTATAATGGGATACTCTAGTTTGGTAGGTCACATATACCTTGCCTTCACATACTACTAATTTAATTGAAATTGCAATTGTTATAGAATTTGTCTATAAATTAGCATTACCCACTAGAATTGACTTTGTAAGCTAGGTTTTTCATATTAAGACTCCTATCACTAAGTTAACAACTTATTGTTCTATTTAATCAAGATGTGATTTGTTGGAATATTGTTATTTACAAGCATAGCAAAGGATTAACTACGAGGTATCATTTTAATGGTAAGGCTCTTAATTTGAAAGCTCCAAGTTATGGGTTCAATTCTATTGGGCAATGTCAATTTATAAAGTTCTAAAAGTACATGGAAGGATGAAAAGTTATATTTATACTAAATTTTAATATAACATGGAGAATCAAAGGATATAGACAACTTTGAGCAAGTTTTGTTGATTGATAAAGTTGAAGCAATTTCTTATTGCTAAAATAACTAAAAATGGTTGAGGGATTTCTAAATGATAAAATAGTAAGAATGGGTTTGGTTTTGTGGGAGGGACATTGGAACTTGAAATAATTTGACTATTAATACACCCTAAGTCTTATAGTGATATAATAGATACTTAGAAAATTTTAGAGGAATATAACAATGCCTTAAGAGTAAGGAGAATTAGCAACCTCTTGCTTAAGAAGACAATAAGCTAACCACTTGGCAAAAATAGCATCTATAGGAAGTATATCCAACAAGACTTTCTTAAAACACAACAATGTTAGATTAACATACCACTTACAATTGAACTTGTCACTTGTAAACCACAAGTTACATGCTTTGACCAAGTGAGCATTACCTTATTAACAAAATAATGTAGATGGTATTTAAATTATAATATATCATCATGGAATGTAGATAATATTTTTTGATAATGTTGATTCTATTGATAAGGCGAGAGCTTACTCCCCCTCTACCTAATGTTAATCTTTTCATGGAATGTCCAATTTCCTAGGATTGGTTGTAAAGATGAAAACCTTAAAAAGACATCCCAAACCAATTAGGCTTTTTCTGTTTATTGATTTGGAGTTTTTCCTCTCTTAAGTACTCCTCCACTTTTGTACTTTGGATTTTTATTTTTAATATTTTAATTTTTTGGGTTTCACACCCAATATATCACCATGGTGCCTTTATCTCATCTCATCATTGTAAGATAACCATATAAAATAAGTAAAGCATTTGGCTAAAATTTTAAATAATTATACAGAAAATATTAAAAAATGCTAATCACCAAGTAAACTAAAAAGATTCCAACGAATTGGAAATTTCATGCATCATTTTGAATTAGAGATATCATCGTTTTTATTAAATTATCGGTTCTTACGCTTGAAAAACCATAAACTCAATTAAAATATCCAGTCCCAGCACATTGAAATCGTATGTCTCGTGATTCCAAAGAACAACCATTTTGAATTGATTCCAGGATCCGTCGCAATCTTAGCTTTTCGTGTAATTAAAAAGCTCTCTCCCTGATCTTGTATATTGTTTAATCTGTTATCTTTTTCTCACGCCGACGAAGAGGAGACAGAGATGGCGAATTCGATCAATCTGTAACATTGTTCCGGTTGATCCTTGATGGTCCTGCATAAAGCTCCTCCGTAATTTCTCCATCGTTTTCATCATGACCCATAATACTTTCAAGGGCAGCCCAGCGTCAATGAATGAGAAGATCATGGCAACTGGGAATCCTTCAAAGTTGCAGAAATGGTTGCAGATGGAATAATCCATGGAAATACAGTGTGTATGGAGAGAATGGTGGGTTTATGAGCCAACAAGAAGTCCAGTCCTCACCTCACCTCACCTGAGAGCTACTTCTTTTCACGTCTGCAAAAAGAAAAGGAAAAAAGAAAAGGTCATTCGATCCCTGGATCGCACGTAATGAATTGTCCTATCAATTTCAAACAAACCATCAATCAGTAGCAATATTTCAATCGCAGTGACACGGGTGAAAAGTTTGGCGAATCATCCAGGACGGCCTGGATCGGCATAAAAAGCCAGCCGAGGAAAAACATGGTGTAGAAAAGAAAAAGCAGAAGCAGAGGAAGAAGTTAATGGATGGATGGATGGATGGATAAGCCAGATGATAGAAAAACATGGAAAAGAAAATAAAAAGCAGAATCAGCGGAAGAAGTTAACGGATGGATGGATGGATAAGCCAGCTGATTAAAAACATGGAAAAGAAAAGAAAAAGCAGAATCAGCAGAAGAAGTTAATGGATGGATGGAAGGATTGAATGATACTGTAATGCAATAGTGCAGAGTAATCACAAACATGAATGAACAATACCATCCATCCATCCATCCAGGCAGAGGTGTTGAATTGCGTTGGCGGCCAAACCATTGCACGTGAAACACCACACAATTTTGGTTGAGATGTTGGTACAATGATATTGATACTTATTTCTGTTTTTGGTGGATATACAAGTAAAGGATTATCACTTGGCAGATGAATGCTCATCCTATCAACCCTTGATCTTGGGACTTCCCATAGCACGATGGGCATTGAGCCTTCAAATTATGACTCATTTCAATGCAATTAAAATTTGAAAATGTTAAATAGCAGCGACATTGTGGTGCCTTTGTTCTCATGCTAACCTCCTCATGTAAGATTTGACGATAATTTATGCATTTAAAATTTTAGAATGCTAAACAATTACTAAGGTGGACATGTGGGGTGTCGGGCCCCAAAAAGAGAATTTTATTAATTAAATGAGATTAAGTACATGATCAACATCTGAACATATTGATGGATAAATAGGGAGAAGAACAATGACAAATGCGGATGTTGAAGAAAAACATCTTGATACATAATCCTTCACAGGGTGTGGGAGTACATTCCAAAGAGCAACCTTATGCTGGGAATCAATAAGAACTGCCAGTTAATAAGACCAGGAGAACAACAAAGAGCTAAAAATGCTCAAAATTATGATAACACACTCCGATGTAGCAGATCGAGATTGGGAAGAGTGCACGAGTTGCTGTATCTGCTCCAAGTTTGCAAACAATAAAACAACTTATTAGTATCCAACTTTAACTTAGAAGTATGAGATAAAATTTGGAAATGCACAAGGCAAAGAATTTGAGATTTTTCCATAATAGTTAAATGGTTAAAGTTGGACAAAGTGTTCTGGAAAAGAGCAGTTCATCTGCGCTTCTATTCTATATATAGTAAAGAACGAGGGGCCTAATAACTTTCCAAAGAAACTGAAGGTCAGTAGAGGGGGTGGCCAGAAAGCCGAACAAGATATCCTCATGGAAAAACTTGCACAAAGGAAAAACTTTAGAAACCCACTCTCATGAAGACTGAGCTAAAGGGCAATGCCAAAAAACATGGACAAAATCATCAGGACCTCCGCAGAGAGGGCAATTAGGGTTTGGAATCCCAAGGTATTCACGACGTTTGCCGATAGGCAGGCCTTGATGCAGGAGGCACCAAAGAAATTGTTTAATTTTTGGAAGAGTCGGAAGGCTCCAACCTTGTGAAAAGAGAAAGAGCCAAAACTGTTCAGACTCTTCTTTGTGCCATGAACGATTGCAGCGATTAACAATCATAGAAGAATCATGCAACAACTGAAAGGGCACATGTGGTTTATAGGGTAGAAGGTTTGATCCATTAGTCCACTGAAGACCATGGAAGAGACTAGGAACTGAAGCATCCAAATGCAAATACTGATGAATGAAGTGATAAAGGTGGACATGTGTGTCAATTAACCCTTTAGAACTTGTAACTTGCAAGCCATATATCAAATGCTCTAAATGAAGCATAATATGCCTCATTGAACAATAGCATTTGATACAAAATGCTTAGACTATCTTGATAATTTCTTTTTCCTCACCTATATGCTTTTAAAAATTTCAAAATGCCAAAGATGGAAGCAAAAATGAGAAGATAGTTGTAAATTGCTTGAAAGCTTAGCAATGAAGGAAAGGTTAATCTTTCTATTTTGCTTATGTTACATCTAAGCATCATAGAACAATTATTTAAATGTAGCTAGAAATTTATTTAAAATTAAGCATAAACTATAGCTGCTCACACCCTTTACACACCAAAGGTATTGGGTTTGAAGCCAAACACGAACACCCCATGTTCGCTTGGAGGCATGTTCCAAGCATAGAAGACACATATCAAGTATCTTCAATCTAGATAATATTCTAAAGTCTCATGTTTTGTCAGGCTATTAATTTTTAAATTGGGTAAGAAATTATTAATCTTCTTGGTTCCATTAAGCATATAGAATCTATTTCTTCAACATTTCATTTTTGTAAATGTTTTTTTGTTGAAATCAATCTTCTTGATTGTAAAAGGAAATTGGTATAAAAAGTAGGATGAAGTCTTATATTTAAGGAATTAAATATTATAATCTTCCTAATTCTTGCAACTTTTGCCATTGTAAAGAACATTTGCTTAATGTTTGTCCTTTTTTGGTAAAATAAAAAGATACTAAAAAAAAAAACATGTTGAAGCTAAAAATAGAAAAAAACAATATGAAATTATAGATACAAAAAATTAAGTTTATATCAACAAATACAATCTAAAGAAGACAAAGGCTCCTAGGAATATTTTTATTTGTACTAAAAGTATTGATAAGTTTAGATAGAGCAAAATTTTTGCTTATTTGACAAGATACTATTAACAAGAAAGTTATAGCTAATGGTAAAGATTAAGATTAAGATTAAGCAAAGCAAAGAAGTGAAAATCATTTAGAAATTGTGCAACCATTTCTTAGTGAATCTTGTTTTGATATAAATATTGGTATTAAATTCTTGTGCAATTGTACACGTAAGTAGATATTCGTAAAAGTAGAATGATTTTTTCCACTCAAGTTTAAACCCAAATCTTACTCCTTCAAAAAAACAACCACTTTAATACATAACCCCCATTTCCTTTATTATTTTTTGTCCATGTAATCACCAAATATCATAGAAACCAAGTTTACCAATTCTTACAAAATCGCATTCTTATTTCAACGTTTTTTAGAGCTTCCCTAGCATCCCCGCTGAAATGCAATTGCTAAAAACTTAACTATGCCATGTTGAGACCGAAGGTCATGTTAGACAAATATAATCAAACTATTATCTTCTTAGTTAAATAAGATGACTCAATAAAACCTATTGGGTTTGAATGTGTAACATTTTTTATATAAATCAAAAACATTATGCAATAAGATACACCGCACTGACAAAACATTAGCAAGAAGAACTACAAATTTGGAAAGTGAAAATTTAAAAGAAAAAACACAAATGGTCCCCTTTGCTTTGTAAGTAGTCTCTGCAATCGAAGTGTGCATGAGCTAAATTGAACCCCGGCTTTATTCTGAAGTGTGGATTCACAATCGTCGTGGATAACTCTTGATATATGTGAATTTTTATGACTTTGAAACACAAACATTTACAGCAATTGAGGAACTAAACAAAATACTTAATCATTTGCCCCATGTATGGGATTTTTGGGATAAACTATCTAAAATTTCATAGGCAAATTACAAAAAGAAACTGATTTTGGAATTATAAATAGACTAACAATGCTCCTGTTTTATGGATCTGCTGAATGTGCAAATTCACATTGCACACCTTTGACAAAAGATTCTATAACTTGCATGTAAAGAAAAAGAGAACCCAACCTGGCTTCCGAATATGAAGCAAATGGGCAAACAAAATCAACATCATAAGCCAAAGACTTCCCAGACACCCTCCAGAGAAGGAATATACAATACTTTTTTGCTGTCACTTCTTAGCTTTGGAATATCTGAGGCACCGATACTTCTCTCCACCAACAGCAATTTCCAAAGCACCATCCTTGTCATCTTGGATTGATGCAGAGCTAATTAGAACTTCTTTTTCTTTCTCTAGCTTTTCCCTTTCAATCTTTAATCTCGCTTCTTGCCTGACAATTTCAGCCTGTAAAAAATTATCATCTTCACATAACTGAAACCAAACACTTTGCAAACAAGAAAACCCAGAAAATAGCTAGAATTTAGAAATTGAATACCAAGATGATAAATATTTGTCTAGGACAAACACAATAAGCATTTTTAAAGATACCAAAAATTGCAGACTACATAAATTATATTATTACGATTTTGCATACATTTCCGTCTATTCAGGGCAATCAGAAAGAGAAGGATTACGAGCGAAAATTTCCTATATCAAAACCCAAATGTATGAAAAAAAAGCCCATAAATGAGCATGTGACAATATGCTTCAATTCTAAAGATCACTAACCCACAAAATCTTTAATAGATATATTGACACAAGATTGTGACATTCAACTTCCATTATCAAAGCTAACGACTGTTCATCATTCTTCATTACTGTGTTCACAATGCGGATTGTTCTTGCAAGGTTAGTTGTTATGTTTACAAGATGAATTTTCTCTTGTGGATTTTTTTGTTGTGTTTGCAAGATGAGTTATTCTTGGGTATTCATTGTTTAGTTGCAAAATAGGTTGCTCTTGCATATCCTTTGCTATTTTTGCAAGATGGATTGTTCATGCAAGTTTATTGTTGATTTCACAAAACAGATTATTCTTGTAGGTTCTTTGTAGTTTTATAGAATGGATTGCCCTTGTGGATTCATTACCCAAATGTATTGTTGTGCATGTATATCTCATATGTGGCATGAAATTGAATAGTGCACATTTTGAGATGGAATTTATGTTAAGAGGATAAATTTCCATGTTTGTTTCTCATGTTGGCACTGCGGGTGTCAATGTTGGAATAGATAGCAATACCAACACTATTAGGCACTAAACTTTTCTGAAAGTTTCTAGATAATGGGAGAATATGTCTAGGTTCAATGAATATTGAGTTAGCTTAAAAGCAACCACATGCATAAATTAAAATGAAGTGTAATGAAATTGATTGCCTGAGCATTTGCCCTGATTTGGTAGTGGCTCAAGACTTACTTTCAATTTCTTACCTTTCGTGATGGCTTCAGATGTGTGGTTGGTTTTGTTTCCAATTGCATGATCTACTATTTTTGATGGGCCCCAACAGTAAGGTAATCGTTTGTCAAGTTATAAGGCCTGGATTCAAACTTAGGCACAGCTATTTGAAAAGAGGTTAAGTTTTGCTTATCTACCAGCCAAGAGAAGTTTGCCTTTCACTCATCTATCATTGCTCTTGGGATCCTACATGGTCGCAAATGCATATAGTGAAAGGCAATAGCAGCTTTCACATAATAGCTTAAGAATTAGCACAAATACATAGATGATCCATCATTCCCTAATCAAGTTGGCATCTCATTATAACGTCTTTAATGGACATACACTTTACAATAAAGAAAAAAACTTCACAAAAGAATATCGTTTAGAATTCATGGCTTAGTTAGATAATTTTGACAAATAAAGATGGCTAGTACATTTCCACAAATGTATGGTTTCAAAAAATAGGGAATTGAATGCCAAGATTTAACATTTATTTATTCCATGGTTGTATGGCAACGAGGTCATGGCCGGAAGGGATTCAAAATAATAAATAATAAATAATAACAATACTGAAGATGACTTTTATGACGACAGAAAAATATGGTCCCAGAAAATTGGGAATTATGTAGCAAAAATTTAACACCCATCCTTGGGATTTTTGGGACAAGTAAATTAAAAATAGAACAGTTAAAAGGTTTTATTATTTCTTTTAGTTTTTGGAGTATTTTGGGATTTAACTTTATTTTTCTCAATTCAGAATAACTCCATTCCCTATTGTTTACAAAACGTACTAGATTGATAGAATACAAATTATTTAAGGGAAATATTTCCACTGTACCCAACATTACATATTTGCAAGACATGAATAGTTTCAATCACCCAAGAATTGAAAAACAGGGTGATGAATCAACATGCTGCAAGAATAGATAACATGCAAATTCAATGCTGAATACTGCATCTTCCTTCAATGCCTGCTTTACATAGTCTCGTTGAAAAAATAGGAAATGATTTTTAACATTACATTGAAAAATGTCATGGACAAATTGTTATATATATTTTGGCCAATAGCTAGGGTCTGTTATGGGTGTAATAATCTCATTTTCAATTTCAAAATGAAAACCAGTTCCATTAATATGTTGGAAACGAGAATGTTTGTGATACTTAACAAAATTAAAAATCAGTCATTCATTCTCTCAGTGATAGAAATCATCAATTTTGGCTCAAAACCCCATTGTCTTGGACAAAGCCATATTGTGTCTGCATCTTGATCATCCACATGTTTGTGGCCATTCTGGGAACATCGCCCGTCTAAGGAGCTTTTGAAAGCTATTAACATTATTTTTCAAATATGATCTCCCCGTCAGTTTTGACAGCATCTCCTAATAGTATGTCTCTAACGACAAGTGATTTAAGTGTGAAGAAGAGATACAGCAGGGACACTGGAAAGTAAAATTGCAACTACACACGTCACTATTTACTTTGCACTGCCCTACACACAATATTGATGTTCCTCCTGAGTTTTCACACAATATTTAAGCCCATCCAACCAACCAAAGGAAAAGGAAGAAAAAGGAAAGAATTGGCATTAACGGAGAAACAGATTAGTCTATACTTTAGAATGTATTTGGCGAACGTTCCTAAAAGAAAATGTTAATTATTGAATTTCCCGTTAAAAACAAACGAACCAAAGAAATTTTACGCCCTATTGAAGCAGAAGTCGTAAGCAGTTTGTTTAAATCTCAACGTATATTCCTCAGTCATCACTTGTCCTCTAGTTCTCAACTTCAGAATGAGCATCCAGATTTCTAAATTTCTAGGCACTGAAATTCCTATCTGGAACCGTAGCTCTCCAAAAAGACGTGCGAAAGAAAGCTTCCAATTCCATATCCAAGTAATCAAAACTTCAAAGTCTACTAATAATGCCGAAATTGCTTTCGAAAGCTGATCTGACGGATTTTGGAAAGAAGCATCATGATCGATAATTCTGGAATTGGGCGAGCGGAAAGGTAAAAATAAATACCTCTCTGCGGGAGAGCTCGGCCTTCCAGGCGGCCTCACGCTCAGCGACCTCGCGCTCGCGCTCCTGAATGTAGGATTGCATCTCGCGCTCTTTCAGGATCCTATCCTCGATATCCGCCTCCAGCGCCTCTTTCAGCTCCTGCACGAACTTCTCCACCACCGCTTTTATTCTCAGCGACATCCCTGCACCATTCTCATTCTCCTCAAAACCTCTTCCTCATTCTCTTCTCTCCTTCTTTCTTCTTTCTTCTTCTTCTTCTTCTTCGAAGCTAGGGTTTCCACGTGGCCGCGGCCGCGCCGTTAAACTGCAGCAGGCCCCATTGGCGACTGCACATGCGGCCACAGAAATGACAGAAGCTCCAATAACAACAAACAAGAAGCAAATCCTGTAAAGCAACAAAATTGCGTGGAGGTTTTCCGAAACTGCAAATCCGGCACAGAAATCCGACAGCAGAAGAAGAAGCAGCAGCAGCAGCGCCTGCGTGCGTGGGATGTTATTTACAAGGCAAGGCTGCTGACCTTGTGTTACACTTCTTCTTCTTCTTGTTCAACGACGACAACGAGAACGAGAATAACGAGAAGAAAGAGGATCCTTCCCACGCCATGGTGGGATCCCGAACGTTGCGTCTCAGCAAAGCCCTGTTATATATATATATAACGTATGATTCTGTGGCTGAATTTCGTTCCCATTTTCTTTGTTCGATTTCGCTTAAGCAGACAAGTCTCTGTGAAGTGAATGTGGCCCTGTTTATTTGGAGAAGTCTAATTTTGGAGTGTCATCATAGGCGATTGCGTGGCTACAACTTGAGTTAGCCTAACCACTTTGGCGTCACTTACCTCTATGGTCGTGGTTATGGTTCACCATGACCATTTGGCTGTAGGTATTACTACATCTATTTTGGTTATTATTTGTTGGGCCTAAAATGCAAGTAAATTGCAAATCATATCATCGGAAGTTATAATGAAAGGAAAAGCTGAAACGAAGTTTTACCAAGGTAAATAATTAGGTAATCAATTCTATTATTTTTATTTAAATTTATACATGTGATCTCTTTATATTACAAGGTGGTGTTTATTGTTTCCTAGCCTTCTCAATGTAATCCAATAGTTAGGTATCATTTTGGCATTGAATTTGCATAGGTTGCTTGAAAGTTGATAGTAGTTTGCATAGGTTGCTTGAAAGTTGATAGTAGTTTGCATAGGTTGTTTTAGATATTTTTTGAAAACATGGCAAATTTGTTTTCCTTTTAACTTCAAGGTTGCATTTGAGATTATTACAAAGAATGATTTTATTCACAACAAATTCAAAGAGGCCTAGAATATATAATTATCACTACACTTTTGGACAAGGAAAATGAGAGATATTTGGAGAGCCCTTACCTTTCCAAAAATTTGTACTTTTGTATGGTGTCTTATTCATCAAGGTCTTCCTATTGACACTCATCTTTAACATATGAAAATTATTTCTCCTTAATGAACATCTACAAATTGTAACAACTTTCAACCAATCATCAATGAAATCAATCATGATGATCAACTAACGATGAGGTGTTAACCTAGTGGTATGAATCTTGACTTAGTAACCCTAGGTCATTGGTTCAATTCTACTAGATAGTAATGAGTTATAAACTTCTATAAATCTTGGGGTGTGATGAGACACGATTCGCACGAGCCGCGATATCACATCCCATGCAATATCGCGTCGTCCCTTGCGATATCGCATACGCGATATTGCAGTCCGCCGCCATATCTATAAATAAGAGGCAGCACTCCCCTTATTCCTCATCCTAGGCTAGAAGTAGGGAAACTCTGGCAAATTGATCACTCCAGAGATAGAATATTTTCCATGTGCCTGCAGTAGGAGTCCCCAAGTGAACGGATCTTTATTCAAGCAGCTTTGTACCTGAACGCAAGTTGTGTACAGCAATAAAGACGAGCTTTGTGGATAAACCTTGCAGTGCATGGAATAGGATTTATTACATGTTATTTCTTACCTGTTATTTATTACCCGCAGTAGCGCGGCATGAGTACGACTTGATTACGAGCATCTACAGATGTGTATGACTAGTCAAGGAATCGGCTGCTCATCACGCTTAGGCTGGTTAGGTGCCTCAGTATGACCACTTCGAGCACGTGCGTTACGTGTGGTGATCTCAGTAACGATTAGCGTTTAGTAGCCGCGGTTGCATAGTTCAGGGTGTGTACGGTAAGTGGGAATGAATGCTGACGCTAGTTAATTTAGACTTAGTCATTAGTTAGAGTTAGTTAGTTTCTCAACCCTTCTCTTGTAGCATAGAAAACATAAAAACATAAAAGACTATAAAAATCATATACCTCGGACTTACTTAACCATACACCGTGACAACTACAAGTAAGTTTGGGAAGACAACGAATGATTAACCCCAAGTGTTCCATGGGGGGCGTAGGCATTTAGTCTACGGAGTTCGACCGAATCGTGCGTGCTACGCTTGTTTCATATGGTTGAGTGTAGGGGTACCTCGCCACTCATCAGGGTGCATATATGTTTCACTTGTTTCAAGTTCCCTTGAATTCTTGGTGATCAACCTACTTTATCAAATTCTTTTCTTTGCATTTAGAAGTGTCTTCGACTGCTTATTCTCTCCTCTATTTGGAAGCTTCTGTAGGCAATTAGTTTCTAATAGTAAGAGCATAACTATGAACTCTCTTTAGGAGTTAAATATCATATTCTCAAAGATGTCACTTTTCAGCTATAGCTTGTAGCAAAAAAACTCATAGTAAAAGTTGAACAATTAATTTATTTTCTAAAAATTTATTTCTTTTTATTTTAGAGGTTCAAGGAGGGGAATTTTCTAGCTTCCGTTGCTACTTGTTTATTATTTCTAGTTGATCTATTTTTTTATCTTTAAAGATAGTTTTCTCCTTCTCTTTAAAAGAAACCCTTTAGTAAGAAGTGAAAACCCATGAGGGCACTTTTGAATAAGGGCAATACATGATCCTTTTCCTCCCCTAGAGGGAAGCTTTTTAGGATTTGTTGTAGGAATAAAAACCTAAAAAGGTATTCCCAAGATCATTGGCTTTTTTTATTTTGGCTTCAATAACCTCGAAAGACTTATTTAGATTACTTATCATAGTGAAAAATGGTGACCCATGCAATTGCTAATAAAGGACCATCATAGAGATGTGTCTAAAAGCACATTCAAAGTGAGGTACTTAGGAAAGTTGGAGATTTAATATCCTTTCTCTCCATAGCCATCGATTGCTAAGAGTTGTAAAGGGCTAGTTTCGAGCTCCTAGTTTGATTAACCAAGAGGCAATGAGGTTGGTTAGGAATAAAGGAAGTTCCTCTAGAATTATCCAAGATTTTAAGCTAGTCAAGAACAAATAAGAGCTCACACTAATAATGTGCTTATTAGATCAAGTGTTACGATTTCCAAGGATGGGTTAGGGTAAGGTAGACTTGGTGCTAAGTTCACCTTACTTAAGTTAGCATGGTAGATAGGTGTACTTGGTAAGGTAGGTTTACCTCATTCCCTCATTTCTAGGACTTAACCTTGTAGGGTTAATAATTCTTTAAGGCAGGCATGGACAATACTACGACTTCTCATTTCCTTATAAGCCAAACAAGAAACTACTATACTAGACTAATCAGACATTACAATACCCTACATTGTATAGATATTATATGTAGAATGATTTCAAAATTGTATTGGTGATGTGATTTGTTGCAAGAGAAGGAAGGGAATATCTGCTCTATAGTATTTTACTACTCAAAGGAAGCATCTATCGATTTCAACAATTGAACTATCATTAACTACTTGATCATCCTTTGACTAAATCACTAGCACTAGAGTGTTGCTTTTAAATTGTGATGAGTTGCATCAAGGGTTACGTTGACAAGGCCTCGTCGATGCAACCTTGTCGACATGGTCACATTGATGTGGGATTTGATGCATTGACGTGGCCCTGTCGACATAGTGTATGTTTTCATCTATAAATATGTGCTCACCACCCACATAGTTGTAGACGTAGGAAACTTGGCCCTATTTCAAAAGTGTAGTTAAGTTACACACAAACTAAAAATAAATAAATGGAGACCACTACAGTAGCTTTGATTTTTGATGAAGTTACACACAAGCTAAATAAAATGGAGACAACTGCAATAGGTTTGACTCTCTATTTAGGAGTCATAATGAGGATGGAGATGAAGCATGTAGTAAATTAAATTAGAAGCAAAGGGAATGGTTGTATGAAAACTAAATGCATTGTATATAGAAACTATTTAAGTATGTTAGAAAACAATGAAGCTTAAATAAAATTGAACTCTAATTTTTCATATTTGCATTTAAATGCTTTCCAAATACATATGACTTGCATGGCAAGGAGGTAGAAAAACCATAAACACTATATACTTAGTACAAGTAACGAGTAAAATAAATAATATTCTTTAGAAAAAAGTATCATTAGTTAGAGCCATAGTGTTGATCCTACTAGGCAAGGTCTCTAGAGGGTTAGTAGAGTAAAAGCCCAACCTCTTTGTGTGAGTTTGCCTAGGCTCAAACCCAGGTCTTCAACTTGAGAAATGAGCATCTTTCAATAATAACCTGTGGGGAAAAAATATAATACCTTTTAGTTGACATCTATATTGTAAAATGACAAGTTTATTTTTTGTGTGTAAAATCACCTATTTCCAAAAAAAGCTTTTGACAAATTCACACATTGCTTTGGAGCATTAGCATTGACATTCTCTCACAGCAAGAAAAGTTTAATTACATTATGCCTATAATGATATTGAGCTACCTTCGTGGCTTATGAGAAGTGATCGACCCAATGTTGTCACTTAAATGAAATTATAGTATTTGACTATGAAAAAAAACAAGAGAAAGCAAATGTGAGACATGTTATATGAGATAAGTGGATTTGAGGACATGCTTTTTTTTAAGCAATAGAGAACCATTGTGTTTATTTGACTTTAGAGTCCATTATGTTCGTTGGACTTTTAGAGTGTTTTGGTGATGTTACATAGTAGGCTAAAGTCTCAAAGAGATTAAAATAAGTGTAATATAAGTATACCTCAAGATATAACACTCAACATTGTCCACCAAAATTGAACCCATGACTTGAGGTTTTAAATCAAAAATCTTACAACCAAGCTAACACCTCATGCTCATATTAGGTTTCTACCATGGAGTCCTTGGGTCCTTGAAGAGCCTCACGTTGGAATGGCTTGCATTTATAACAAGTATACTTTTTTCTAAATGTGCCTTACATTTAATTGGTTTTTTTTTTTTTTGCAATTTATTTATTTATTCCATAGTAAATTACTTCAGTATCCAACCATCCGCTTAAAGTTCTGATTTCGACTATTAAATGGCCACGGGAACTGCAAAACAGCAGCAGAATCATCGAAGCAGCATGGCGAGAGCATCTGAAGCAGCGTTATGGATCCTGCTCTTGCTAGGCATCATGGCTGTCGTTCAGGTTCCTTTTATTCTTTCCTCTTCGCTTTTCCGATTTCCTTTTTGTTCCAGCTGCTTCGTTGTTAAGCTCGGAATAAAACCTTACCCTTTGATAAAATAAGGAGATCCAAGCTAGTTATAGATCATCCCATTGTTTCTATTGCAGATTATTTGGCATCAGGGTTTAGATCATTCTCGCAACTATGTGAGTAGGAGGACGGGAAACCAGAACCCTCCGGTAGGGTCTATTTCACATTTTCCGTCGCCCTGCAACTCAAGTCCTGTTCCTTGACCACGACCTAAATTCTACACCGCAGATCATAAAATCAGGGATCATTTCGTTGAATGTGCCAAGCGTTTACTAAACTTCCAATTTTTTGATCTGCCTCGAATTTTGCATTCTCCTGGATGCTTGTTATGTTACCTTGGATAAGCCTCAAGATTGAAAATTTATACTTTGACAGTTTAATACACCCGATTTTCTCTTTTTCCACTTTCCATGAATTTTCGAGTTCCCGAGCTCTTTCTCATCTGGACATTCCTGATCCTGATTGTGATCCAATTTCGAACTACGAATTAAGCACTGTTTTGCCTTCCGTGCCCATCACAGTGGTGACTACGCGACGTTTACACCAATTCCAGTTCAAACATATTCGTATATGCAAATTGTACATGTTAAATTTTAAATAATCCTGCCATTCTTTAAAAAAAAAAAAAAACAAAAACACGTTTAGTCTTCATAAAGAAAGTATGATATTCTGATGTTTTATTGTTACCTTAATCTTCTATAACATCATTGTTGTAAATTTTAAGCAGGCAAAGAAAGAGGATTTGGAAGAGGTGACACACAAAGTTTATTTTGATGTAGAGATTGCTGGGAAATCTGCTGGTAGGTATTTTCAAAAATTGCAAATTGTTTTGCGGTTTCTTTTTCAAGTGAACTTTCAGTCATAGCGAGCTATGTGATAAGTTGAAAGAGGAGCAACTGAGATTGTTTGTGTATATTGTTGATGCGAGAAACCTCTTGTCGAAAGCGGCTTCTTGGTTAGAGTTTTAAAAAAGCAATTAAGAGTGAAACAACAAAGGAGATGGGAGAAGTAATGAGAACTATGAAAGAAGAACTACAAATATTGCTCTTGAGTCTCGAGAGACAAATAGTGAGAGAGCACTCTTAAATCTGATACTACAGGGTGTGGTTGTCACGATGGGGTCTCTGTTAGCACTTCATTCTCTAGACCATGGATGCTATTTCTTTTGCTCACATTCCATTTTGCCAGTGTTTTCTCTTTGACTTTTTAATAAAGTAGTTATTGTTTTATTTTAAAAGTTATCTCATGGAATTTTTTAATAGTTCCTATTTGCAGAATCGCTATATGCTTACCCCATATCTTGGTATTGTCTTTATGAGCTGTCTTTCTTGATATCTTTTGTTATTATGCAATCTATCATGTATCTTCTGTCTATAGCATGTCTTATTTGGTAAACCTTCTTTGACTTCTTCTTGCTTAGATCATTTTGGGCATGAGCCATTTGACACCAATGTTTCACATGGTGAAACCATCTAAGGTTGTCATGTTAAAACAAAAATTCAAGAACTCCAATGTCAAAATAAACCAACTGAACCTAAAATGGAGAGCCAGATAAAAGGCTCAACATCCTTTTATTTCCATTAAGACTGTCAAAAAAATGGGGGACCAATTTTGATTTCTATCCTTACCCTAACTACATGGGGTTGGCTATATGAGTTCTTTTACGCTATTTGCTTCCATTATGAGCGAAATATGCATTAATACGTAAATACTAGATGTCTTTTTTAATGCAAAAAAACCAAGTATGTTTTTGTATACCTTTTTGTTGGTTCTCCTCAATCTTAATAAAGTGACCTTTTCTAGTAGGAGCATTCTCCAGCTTTCTTAACACATAACCAAACCATCTAAGATGACTTTCCTTAAATTTCTCATCTATAGGAGCCATTCTCAAACTTCCCTTAATAAGAGAGTTATTGATTCGATCTTTCCTACTCGCACCCAACATCTACCTTAGCATGTGCATATCCACCACATGCACATTGTGCCTGATGTTTTTTGATAGGTCAACATTTTGCACCATAAAAGAATTGCAAGTCTGATAGCATTTTTGTTGAACTTACCCTTCAACTTAGCAGGGACTCTCATATCACAAAGCACAACATGAGCTTCCCTCTATTTCCTCCATCCTACTTCAATTTTGTTTGTCACATCATTGTCTTCCTATTTGTGTCATAATTGAATCAAATGTCTTAGCTTCCCTCTATTTCCTCCATCCAACTTCATATTAGCTTCCCAGGTTTACCCAATGTCATAC
This sequence comes from Gnetum montanum, assembly GCA_015680685.1. Classification (NCBI taxonomy): domain Eukaryota; kingdom Viridiplantae; phylum Streptophyta; class Gnetopsida; order Gnetales; family Gnetaceae; genus Gnetum; species Gnetum montanum. Next base: position 34,685 of record MNCI01022494.1, read on the forward strand.
AACAATTATATAGAGAAATAATTTTTGAAGTAAGAGATGAAGATATTACAGAATTTTTTCAGTTTTACAGCAATAAAGGAGTAAAGTAAGATTGTCCTCTTTTAACAACACTGTTTGGCATTTTTATAAATGAGCTATAAAAGTATATTAAACAGATACCGGAAAAGTATGCTATTTAAGTGGAACAATCATTGATATGACTGTTAATCTAAGTAGATGGTGTAGCATTAGTTGCAATTTCAGAAAAAGTATTAGAAGCTATGTCGCAAGAACCAAAAAAGTTTTGTGAAAATGTGGAGATGGATATGAATGTTGACAAGACAAAAGTGTTAATCTGGGGAGCCAATAAGAGATTTTAATTTCCAGCCATAGAATAGGCAACATGAGGGCATGGGTATATCTAGATAGTTGCAATTAGAATGCTTTGAAAGTTATACGTGGAAGTGTTGTGTAGCAGAAATTGCAAATGGCTTGAGGGATTTAAACAAATGAATAATATGTGTATAAATCATGGTATTTGAACTTGGGAAATTTAAAAAGATTTATTTCAAACAATTTTGCAGCCTGCTGTACTTTATGGATGTATAATTTGGGGCCAGGTCAGGAATTTTGAAAGAAAATGGAAAAACGGTAATTGCAGTTCATGTTGATGAGTTCAAAGTCAAAATGCAAATTCCATAGGCAATAGTTTTCTTAGAAGATAATAAGTTGCTGTTGGAAGTTGAGACGAGATATCAATTCTTAGTATTCTATCTAAACAGTAAGCGTAGCCATAAGACGTTGGGAGACATCAGCCAAAAGCTTAGCAAAAAGGACCGCTCATGAAGGAACACTGTGGCTACAAAATTGGGGTATTGAAAATCTAAATATAGTAATGAGCTTAGAACAGGCTACAATAATGATCACGTGTTTTGTACAAACTAATTGCTTTTGCAGATCCCATGAAGATGTAATTACACTAGAGTTTCAGTTTCAATAATTATTACCTATCTATTGTATGTTAGAAGCATTTGATGGAGTTGTTGAATCTTTTTGTTGATTTTGTATAGTGTAAGGTATTATTAATACTTCTCTGATGGCTATTTGTGCATTCTTAGGTCGCATTGTTATGGGACTTTTTGGAAAGACAGTACCAAAAACAGCAGGTATGCATTGTTTTTTATTTTTATTAATTTATTTGTTTTAGGCAATTCACAGTTTTTCCTTTATTTGTTACTTGACATTGCGAAATTTCACTGTAAACTTAATTATCTTTATTGTATGATCTGGCAGAGAATTTTCGGGCACTTTGCACAGGTATGGTTTCTATCCTTTTTTATTTTTTATTAATATCAAAAGTTCTAGGTCAACGTCTTTGTTTAGTGTTTAAAAGTGTTAGAAAATATTCAAACCTTTGGAATCTGAACCATAAATATGCAAATTCTATATTCTTGTTCTCTTCAAAATTTTGTGTTTGTTTTTCGAACATGTAAAAAGAACTCCTGTGCTTTGTGCACACAATTTTTGTAAGCTTGTTTTAATGAAAATATAATATATCTAGGTGAAAAGGGCGTTGGAAAAGGTGGCAAACCGCTTCATTACAAGGGGAGCCACTTCCATAGGATCATTCCAAGCTTCATGATTCAAGGTGGGGACTTTACCCTTGGAGATGGTAGAGGCGGGGAGTCAATTTATGGAATGAAATTTGAGGATGAGAATTTTAAGATAAAGCACACTGGGCCCGGTATGGATTACCCTTTTGGTGAATTTTTGTTTCATGAAATTTGATATAGATGTAGGATTTTATTTTTAGAAGAATTCCATTGTTATTTTATAACTCTTCACATCACGAGTTTCATTTAAACGATAACATTACTGATTATATTTCTTATGTGACATGCATGTGTTAATTCTAACATTTTAAGAACTGAGGGATTTATTGGTTGATATACTTAGGTGTTCTTTCTATGGCAAATGCTGGGCAAGACACCAATGGATCCCAGTTTTTTATCACGACTGTGCAAACTAGTTGGTAAGATTTATAAAACTTAACAATTGTGGGCACTGTTTGGCACATGTTGCTTATGAAACCAATATTGCAGGTTGGATGGACGACATGTTGTGTTTGGAAAAGTCCTTTCAGGGATGGATGTTGTGTACAAAATGGAAGCTGAAGGAAGGCAAAGCGGCACACCAAAAAGGAAAGTCAAAATTGCAGACAGTGGCGAGCTTCCTCTTAAGTAAATTGTAATATTATTCCTTTTCAGAAAATGTTCATCTTTAGAATGTTACTTGGAACATGTCAAGTCCTTTTGTTGGTGGAAGAGAGTGACATAACTATTTAAATTTTTGTTATTTTAATACCTTGCATTGGCGAGAGTAAAATTTTGCTTCTACTTTACGCTAATTCACTCTCTAATTAGTAAACTTACAGGTTATCTTCTAATACTGTATTTTTGAATTAACTGTCTTAGAACTGGTTGATAACGTTCCAGGATATCAAAGGCCTCTTTTATCATAACCGTAACGTTTATTGTCCAATTAAGTTTAGCGGTATCAGATATGGGAAATAGGAATAAACTTTTAGGATGCCAGACAGCAGGATTTTCATATACATGGGTAACACATGTTAGTTGCTATTGATGTGATGGTTTTCACGGGTTCATGGTGATCGTATAAATTAGCATTTGAAATGAAACTCTAATTTTATGTTGATTGTACCTGTTAATAGTTCATAGTTTTTAAAATAACTCTCAAGATACGATCTGGCTGGTACAGAAGATTAGTATATTGAAAATTTAAAATCTAGGTGGTAGATTGTGCGTGGATTGGTGGCACACCAGGCATGAATAAAATTTGCTGGCCCCTATGGTTTGAGATGGTATCATTGCTGGATAAAATTTGTCTTTGGCGTCAAAATATTTGTTTTGCTGACCTGGAATAGGAGGATAGTTATCTTGCTGACGAGAAATAAGTGGATTGTGGGGCAGAGTTGGACCCGAAATGAGTGGATGAGGGAGAGCGGACATTTCGTTGAGACAGCATGAAAGTTTTTTATAGACAAATCTTGCTTCTCATCTAAATTAAGAAAATGATATCGTTGATGATTAAGGAGATTTTTCTCCTGACGTAGAGAAATTATAGATGTGGTCACAAGTCGATGGGTTATTCATAAGAATGATACTGCACAATAATCTTAAATAGATATTTTGAGTTATTTATAAAATAATTTATGTATACGATGCATCATTTGTAGTGATGGGTTTCTTTCTTTTTAAGTTGCAAGACCTTGGTTTGAGGTTGGGTGTAGTTTGGATTCAACCACTTGAAAAAAGGTTAAGTTTTGGCTTCTTTCATTTTTCATTGATCCTTTGGGACACCAACTTGGATGCCATGAGTGTTGAGCCTTTAGATGATAACCTCATTGGATAATGTCACCAATATAAGAATTGTTTTCTTGTTGCCTACAATAATACTTGCTTTGTTAAGGGTCATTCTCTAATTGATGTATAGTTAAGAGCTTATGTTAATTTTATAGGTAGTTGGTGAGATTGTTCATATATGATTAGTGGAATAGGCACATGTTTCCCATGTATGAGTGTTGAATCCTTTGATTTAGCCATGGTGGTTTATGTGATGAACATCTTGAGATAACTTTGCACCATGATTAGCATGAATTTATATTAGGATAGGTGCTATTGCAATAAGAATAGTTATATTGAGTTATAAAAATATTTTTAATAAATATTTAAATAAATAATGGTTTTTAGATAGGCAAGGTTGAGGGTGTGGGGTTAGCTTTTGGAACCCAAAAGAATGAATATAAGTACATCCATGTGAAATGTATATAATGATGTCTCAATTATGATACCTTTTTTTAGGGTAAGGTGATTTGATAGGTCTAAAACAATGCCTCTAGGCTAGTGTGTTTGGCATGCTAGTAGTAGGTTTTGAACCTAGTACCTTCAAGTACTAAGCAATACAAGCTAATCAAAATAATGTGAAAAGAATAACATTAGGCCACATATTTATAAACTAGCAAAATCTAGATAATAATGTTGAGTTAGCCTAGTGGCAAGACTCTTAACTCATACTTCCTCATGTAAGCCTATTGACATTATTCTTGGGAATTGTGCCAATTAAATGTATAAACTCTGTAGATACTTTCTTTGAAAATGCCAATTTAGCCTCTTATAAGATAACCCTTGAACTAATATTAATTAATCTTGGCAACTCAATTGCAATTGTGCAATTGACTAGGTCATTGATGCAATTACACGAACACATGCTTGTTGATGCAAGCTCCATCAACATCATTCTTGGGAATTGTGCTAATTAAATGTATAAACCATGCTAGTGCTTTTTCTAAAAAATGCTAATTTACCCTCTTATATGGTAACCTTTGAACTAATGTTAATTGATTTTGGTAACTCAATTGATATTGTGCAATAGACTAGCTCCACATTCATGACTTGAACCCATGTCTTACAACGTGAAAAACATGCACCTTGTCATGGCTTCAAGTCCTTATTGTTTTATACCCTATAATTTTTTCTAAATTAACATGTTGGTTATATGTCTTAGGGTGGATTTATAGTCATTCCTTTGGACCCTCAACTTTCTTACTAAAAAGTATATTTTTATTTGATTTTTTAAAGATCAATTGTTAGTTTGTACACTTGAATAAACATCTTCCATTATTAATGTTGTTGTTGAGTTTCACCTCTCCTCAATACTTAGCATAGAACGAACTTTGGATTTAATGTCAAGATTATTTTTGGGGTCTAAGACCTCCAAAAAAAAAAAAAAAACAAGCCAAAACCATTTAACATGTGCTTGGAAAACATAACCCAAATGAGAAGGCTTTTTTTTTTTGAATGTTGTCATAGGTATAACCTATAAATTTCAAAGGGTGTTAATGAGGTAAACACTTGTCATAAACTAATTTTTTAGTTTGAAAATAGCATAGGGATGTTGGAACCTAAAACTTTTGTTACTATGTATTCTTAGGATATATAACTAAGGCAGGATTTTGGTAGAACTTAATTATAGTATAAAGGTGGGTTAATTATGGTTTGAACTAGTAAACTTTAACTTATATAATATTTATCAAATAATAAGCTAACTAATTAACTTAGATTATTATAAGTAGTAATTGTATATTCTTTTTTTTTTAAATAAGAAAAGAAAATAAACCTTTTACGATGTTAAAAATCATAGAATATTTAAGTTCCTTAAGAGCTCAATTATTAGTAATCCATTAACCGAGAACCAAAGAGATTAAAAGTCCTCTTAGAACCCGGCATATTGGGACGAGCATTCAGCTACAGTTAAGACTTTCAACATAGAAAGAAGCACCTTACCATTAGTTGATAAAACAATTAACATGGTATCAAAGGTGTCCAATAATGATATACTTCAAACACATTTTTGAAATTATCGCAGGAGGAGAATTATGATAACTTGAAGAGCTATCCCTCCCGTTGAACATTAAGTAAAGATCATTGGAAATATCGGTACAATGGAGCTTAAGCAGCGCTGGATAAGAACCAGACGGACTTTGAAAATGACCTCCAAATTCGGAGAAGGCGAAAAGTCAGTTTAGGAAATTCAGAACATGGACGTTAAAAACCCAAAATTTCGAAGACCTGTATGAAATAAACAGTTGTCGAAATGCAATAATCAGCATGAAATTACGTGACAGCAACTAGGATGGGATACATGTAGGTCTATGTCGTTTCCCATGGCAACCATGAATTCTGTGGGAGCAGTTCTGGCATTAGAAAGTGGGAGCGGCAATGGCCATGGCAGCGTCAGCGGCGGATTCCGAATCATAGCTCTGGTTTTGTGTTCCAACATTAGGATCAGCGTTTCAAGATGAAGATGGACGCGATGAGGCATCTTTCTTTGAAGAACATCACCATCGTCCTCTGCATCTGCAATTTCATCGCAGTTCTGCTGCTACTTCATTCCATATTTCTTCGCCACTACATTTCTCAACCTCCGCATCAATTCCGACAAGGTCTCGCCTATGCCCTTTTTTTTTTTTCGAATTTGTGGCTTTCATTTGTGTTTTGTTCATTTTTCTCCCGTGTAAGGGTTTTTTTTTTTTTTTTTTGAGGTTTGTGTTTGTTGCAAACTGTTTTTTCTTTGCTTTTGTTTTCTGTTTTTTGTTAGAGAGCGCGGTAATGTTTGGTTCGCAGTTTGTTTGTACGCCGGCGCTTCGGATTCTTTGGTTTTTTTTTTTTTTAATTAACTTGAAGAATCTAGTACTTCAGTGCTGTAAAACACTCTCTCGCCACATGTGATTGTTGTATTTATTGCTTTGTTTTGTTTCTTGCTAAGAGTCTTGAATGTATCGGCTTTTTCACTTTTTAAAAATGTATAGTTATAATAAATGAAAGCTTGCTTGCTTTTAGCAAGTTTCAATTCAGAGATAAAGTATGAAGATGTTACTGGTCCTGGTAATTGACAACTGAGTATCGCTGTTGTGGGATGTTACAGGATTTCTCAACAGAAAGTTTACCCCCTTTTCTGCAATTTTGTTTAAATCTGCATTAAAAGATAATAGTCCTGTGATTGTGTGTTACAATGTCATCCTAAGTGTTTGTCTTTTCTCTAGATTAAACCAAACTAACAGATTATTGAGAGGTTGCTTCTCAAAATAACTTATTGGGTGCCCTTGAGACAGCTAGGAAAAGGTCATTTATTATCCAAAATCTGTGGGAAAAAGAGCGCGTTGCAATGTTAAACAAATGTTAATGTCATCCTAACCAAACTAACAGATCCTCTTGTTGAGAGGTTGCTTTTCAAAAGAACCCATTGAGTGCCCTTGCAAGAGCTAGGGAAAGGTCGTTTGTGATCCAAATTCTGTGGCAAAAAGAACGCTTTTCGATATTAAACAAATATGAAATGTCTGCATATTTTTGTTTATCTGCAACAACTTGACACTTTTTGTGGAGAGAACTTTTATCCTTGAAAAAATTGTATATCCTAAGCGAACTTAAAATTAGTACCCATAAATTTGCTTGCGTAAAACTTGCCCCAAGATACTAATTATAAGTTTAAGGCATTGCAGAGCTTCAAAGATATGTGGAAGAGGCGGATAGAGCTAGACTCGAAATGGAGCCCGTGGAGCTTATTAAGAGAGTAAGATTAATAAGGATGAAGTGTTGTAGGCTTCTTGTTATTTTGCCTCATATTTATGTAATCCTTTTTTTAAACGTATTTTAGTGTACTAATCCGGCTATGTTAGAGAAACTCAAGGAATTGTTTTCTTGTTTTTGGTTTTTTGTTAGGTGAGAGAAATTCAATTAGAATCGGAAAGGGGAGCACACATTGGAACTCATGGAGAAGTAATGCGAGAACGTCAAGCAAACGAGCGTTCCCCGAAGCTCATTGAGGGCAAACGCCCAGGGGACCTTCACAAGGGTACTGTCGTTTTAAAGAAGCTTTTTCATGTTTACGGTTTCTCATTTGGAATGTTTAAAAATTGCAGTGTATAGATTTGACATTAAATGACAATAGAAATGAAAATTTATATTTAAAAGAAGTATTTTGAATCCACGCCGTCTATACGTATTCGAGTGTGTAGTCACATTAGGGAGGATTGAGAGTATTTAAATGGCAAGTAAAATAAAATATACTTGAATTATATATGTTTGTAAATTTACAGTCAGACACTCAAAAAACATATACCTTATGTTTTTGCCAAGTACATAGCAATACTTCCAAGACAAATTGTTTTGCATGATGTTTAATTCAGATTGTTGTAGTTAGAATAAAAGAAAATGATATGGACTAAATAAAGAATAGAGGCTTTTAGAATAGAGTAAGAGACAGCTCTTTATTTTAAATTTTTGAAATTATGTATGCATAAAACCCTTTGAGAAAATCTCATGAAAATTATAGTCGTGGTAGATATGAATGTGAATGTGCTCAATGAGAAACATAGTATTTTGATTCAAGGAAATACATAGTAGTCGTATTGAAAATTAAGCAAAACATATTGCAAAATTGGGATGTTGGGATAAAATTTCTCATGTAGATAAAGACATCATGTGAATTTAAACAGAAACATTGCAGGTTTTCAAAGACAGAAACAAAAGTGAATGCACTTTATGGGTCCAATAATAGTATACTAAATTACCGATCATGAAAAACGGTAATAAACACCTTAGGACTTGCAGACATAAGAAATTATCTTGCAAATAAATGCTAACGTTGAGTTGTCCAAAGAACCGGTCCATTACAAGGGAAATATACTGATCATACTCAAGAATGAGTTTGAGACACTTGGGAAAATCTTGCGATAGCAGAACCATAGCTAAAGAGCATAAAATAAAATCACATGTAACCAGCCCATGGTTATACAATAATTATTGTACGTCTTTATTCAAAGTCAGATCATCTGATTCTCGTTTTGCTTACTTTACAATGTTAAGAAACTCACCTGATAAATTATTATCAGTTTATTTCGCAAGTGTCAGTAACATACGTACATAATATAGTTAAACGTTATGACAGTGGCAGCTAGCGCTAATAAATGTTCCCTTCAGAGCCAACCCAACGCAATTGGATGCTAATCCCAACTGCAACATGTTGTTAAATTAAAAAGCCAATTGATGAAATTATTTGAATTGTTCTTTATATGTATATAATGAATGGCTTCAATATTATCAACACCAAATTATCAAATACCTTGTAGTTGCTTCCTTTAGAATGTTAATGGACATGCCAAATATGAACAGTTTCCGGAAATCAGATAATGGTGTCACCATTTCCATAGAACTAGTTCGTTAAAAGTCACTGTTAGGGCTGTGGGTAGCCTTTGCCCAAAACTTCTTGTACAAATTTTGATACCATGGCTTGGATCAACTTGGTTAATACTTCTGATAATGCTCCCAGTTATGACTTTTGTTCTATATCTTCAATTTCGGCATAATTAATTTTAATCACTGTTCGTTGCATATGTGTTTTCCCCAAACTTGTACTACATTTATTTTCTTTTGGTTGCCTTATTCATGCTTGGTTTATGGGTACAGTAGTCACTCTTATGTCTTGAGTATATGGACAAAAATCATAATGATCATCAGGATGCGACTTGAGGATGGGCCAAATTTTAACTGCTAACTTACTAGCAATAGTCGTCAAGGCTGTCTTTCTGTGAAAGATGTCTCTGGACATCAACTATTATATATATAGTTTAAAAGAAATGTACAGCAGCTGGCAGCTATACAAAAATTGCAAAGACAGAATAACTGTGCATAATAGATTGCCCTATCGTTAAATTTTGATCTTACTTGAGTTCTTTTCACGTGCTCTGAACACACAAATAAAGAACTAAAAGATTGTAATAGCTAATGCAGCGTCCAATTCTGGGTAAGAAACATCCATATCGCAACCGTCTAGATGACAGTGAAGAAGGGTATGATCCATGCGCTACTTATCCATCCAGCATGAGTTGCAGATTTCATTAATGCTCAAATGGTTTTTGATTAGTATTAGTTTTATACAATTCTTTTAAATCATGAGATGACTTTATGTGCATCAGTTACCATGATTTTTGCATAGGTTATTAACAGGAGCTATTTTTGTTTTCAGCATTCGCAGAATGGCGAAGAAGGAAAATGGAGCGGGGAAGAAAGCAAGAATCATGAAAGTTGCAGAATGTGGCATGGCAAAACAGGGAGGATAGTTCCTATTAGCGTGTACTATGGTTTTGCATCTATCTGTGCCTTGTATATCTTCTTCCTGAAAAGCCCACCAAATTTCATTGATGTGGCAGCAGCTCAGTAATGGAGGGCTTTCCTGTGTCTTTTGCTCACTCGTATATAATAACACAGCAGCAGGGCACAGAACGATCTTTTTCCTCGTCCTTTATATTGCCATCTGATGTTCCAAGTGGGCAGTGAGGTCTTATATCGTTTGTTTCAACTGTACATCTCTCGTCAAATCTTGAATTCATTTTTCGGTTCCCTGTTACGTCGGAGTGTGAGGGCAGTCATATCATGGAATTCATGCCAGAATTTCTATATGTTGTGTTAAATTAACAATGCAGTTTATGTGCGGCAGCCTAGCATGCAAACGTAATTCTTACAAAGAAAATTGTCTGTTGACTTCTGCAACAAATAAATTAACGGCAATGGTGTAACTGATGCGATACTGTGCTAAACATTTGTGCAGAAACAAGAAGTCAGGCACAGGGTTAACTTTGTGCAGTGCGATTGTGAAGGGTAATTGTGCGGGATTGGAAAAGAGTGGGATTGTGAAAAATAAATAAATAAAGTTAGAAATGAAATTGCTAAGGGTAAATTTGTGGGATTGCGAAAAATGCTACAAATGGTTTAAATAGATGGGTTTGGTTACGTGGCAAATTCTGTCACTATCATATCGATCATCATGTACATGTTTGCAATTGCAACCTTTTGATTTTCTTGACTTTTTTGTTTGCAATGCCTGCATCATCATATCAATATCAAAATAAATGCAAAGCAGACAGGTTTGCAATTGCAACCCCTCAACTTTTTTGATTTTTGACCTTTTTGTTTACGAGGTCTGCAATAGCACAGTTATCTCACACCACCTTCATGTGCGAATCCCATGGTTATATTTTGAATGGACTTAAATTTTTTAAAGGTAGTTATTTCAGATCGATATTGTGCTCCCGGCCTTGGAAGCTAGAATACAGCTGGTCTTAAAGCCACAGTTTTCGTATTGAAGAATGTAATATCTTCATTAATTTTGTTGATAATACAGTTTGCAAAGACAGGATTCTAGTTGAGTTACAGCAGTATTATAAGTCGGCTGCCCGAAGAAAGGTGACATGGAACTTAATTTTGACTCTCGAGTTTTTTAATAGCAACTTTATATATCAATAATTAACTGGCTAAGGCTTGGCTTAACAGTGTGTGCTACCTGAAATCAGACAGCGGAGGTAAATGTCGCATTTTTCAAAAGTTGGCATAAAATTAATTACGGGACCACCCTCCTCATTTTACTCGAATATGAATAGACAAGCCATGTGAACGAATAGCCCAATGTAACGCATATTTTCAATCTTTCATTGTCATTAATACTTGTTCCATTTATTAAATCTCTCAGACTCTCATTTATGGATGAAGACAAATTGGGCGGTAGAAGATTTACACATCCTGGATTCGGCATACGCAGCAAACAATCGGGTTGCTGCAGTCACAGGCATCTAAGAAGCGTAACAGGGGAGAATTCCACGACAGCAATCGCTCAGAAAGAACTTATTACTTCATAATGGAACTTAACTATGCCACCTTTGTCCGATAAAACCACCCAACTGTGTCTGGCCACGACAGCGCTTGAACCGATCGGATGATTCTGATCCGCCAACGGACGCGGATCAAGCAGCCAGAAACAAGAAACAAGCAGCAGAACACGGCGCAAAACGGGGGCAAACAAACTATTTCTCGTTCATCACAATAATCCAACGAACGAACGCTGCAAAACGAAAACCTTCAGAGCCTGGTCGTGACAGACGCAAAATCCTCCGCAGAGCAGAGTAGCTGGGGACAGTAAATTCCATTCATTAATGGGGGGCGGGACACTGGCGGAGGCGGCAGGGGGCGCCGGAGTTGGCACGGCGGAGGTGCCAGGCCTGAAGAAGGGCGTCGGGGTCGGGGCCCTGCAACGCGACATTGAAGCGGTAAACCACGTCGAGGGCCTGCAACCGGAACGCCGGCCCGAACTGGTACGAGTTCAGCAGAGCCGCGGTGGCCTCTCGGGCGAGCACGGCGTACACGTTTCCGCGGCCGCGGAGGGCCGCGCGGAGGCTCGTCCCGGGGGCGTAGCGGCGGAGGGCACCGACGCCGAACGCGGCCCACAGCGGCGTCTCCGGCTTCAGCAGTCTCCACGCGCAGGCGTTCCCCATCCAGTACGCCGACGGACACGCCGAACTCACCGGCGGAGCCGGCGCAGGCGGAGGAAGAGTAACTACAGGCGGAGGAAGCGTCACTGGCGGAGGAAGAGTCAGTGGCGGAGGGAGAGTGACTGCAGGCGGAGGAAGCGTCACTGGCGGAGGAAGAATCAGTGGCGGAGGAAGAGTGACTGCCGGCGGTGGAAGTGGAAGTGGGGACGGGGGCGGACGCGGACGCGGCGGGGCGGGACACCAGGGGCCGAGCGTGACGCCGGCGGGCGGAGCCACGCGGAGCGAGGCGGCCACGGCGTAGAGATCGTAGAAGAAGAGATGGAGGAGCAGCTTCAGAGGCTGCCTCTCCGCCGGCGCCACCGAGCACTTGGACCCCGGCGCCGCCTGCACCACGCGGACGCCGCAGCCCGACACGTCCGGCCGGACCTGGTCGTTGAACGCGAACTGGAAGTTGCCCAGCCCGTCCGTCTTCTGCTGCGCTACGTCTCCCCGTCCGTCGCATTCCAGCGCCACCGTCGCTCCTGCCACGCAACGCACATTTTCGGCTTAGCCCGACGACCCACATCCAAGAAACTCGGACCGCAACTCAAATTCTGTGCTTGGTTCGGAATATGTAAATTCCGTGTGTGTGTGTTACAGTCTGCGAGGGTTTTGCTTGGAGATATGAGATGAATTTGGGAAATTTCAGGTGGGTTTGGCTTACCGCTCACGGGGAGATCGAAGAGTCCGCGGCTGCCGTCGCCGCAGCTGTCGCAGTAGACGTTTCCCACCACCGATGTCACCGTGGCCGCCGCTCGCTGGGCCGTTAACACCGCCAGCAGCATTAGCAGAAGCAGCAGCACGAATGTTTGTTTCTCCTTCGCCATTGTGTTCTTGACGGAGCTCTGTATTTCTTTTTCTTTCTCTCTTTGTGCTCGGATTGCGGTGTTCCTGCAGGAACAGCGGCAGATTTATATAGAAGGAATGGAGGAGGTGTGGCGCCGTGGGAAAGGGGGTGTGCATGGTGTTGGGTTTTTGCTCTGAGGTGGTTAGCTGTTGCATTTGGCATTTATTTGGGACGTACTGTTGCATTGATGCCCATGTTGTTGCAGCTGACAGGCTCTCCTCTGTGAATTTGACTTTGCTGAACAACAGGGCTGATTATGCCGACCGAGCGGTTGGCGCTCACGTTCTGCTGAGATTACCGCTGGACTCTGGTTTTAATGCTCTCACGGGGAATTTTTCTGTGAAGTTTGAATTTTGTTCATGCCATGCATGCACATCATCGTTCATTTATGGGCAAAAGTGCAGCAGCATTTTGAGCCTGGACTAGTGTCTGAGCTTTTCGTGGTGCCGTAATAAAGTTCGTTGATTCGCTGGTTCTTCGGTTTTTCAGAGGCTAGTTAAATTGTTTTGCAGTGATCAGTGATGGCAGAAGTTCTGCACAAAGTTACCAAGTTTGTGCTGCTTAGGAAACTCGGTTGCCAAGAAACAGCAGCAGCCTAGTCACTGGGGTAGATTGACGGCGAGTCCCGTACATATGACTTCCTGGACTGTAAAATACTTTTTTTCTTTAACGAAATTACAGGAAAACTGCTTATGTACACTTGAAGTAGTAAAAATTTTCTATAAAATGTATATATACATTTTTAAAAACTCTGAAATTCCCACCCTTTAAAAATGACCATGGTGCAGGCTTACTAAAAATCAAATTGACACCTGACAGAGGTAGGTGCTACGATATTCTAAAGCAGTTTAGATAGCACATTTTTTAAATGTTTGGTGAACTCGTAACTTGGATCCTAGATTTTCAATGGGTTGGATCGGCCATGTTCTGATGCTAACTTCTATAGTTATTAATGAAATCAATTAAATTTAAAGGTGAAAGCTTAAATGTGAGTTGGTGAAAAGTCTTTAAAACAGTAGCAGGGACATTATATGAAAAGGGACATTATATGAAAGGAAAACCATAAATTGATCCACATCGATTCATGTGTCACTTCATGTAACCTATCTATCTACGTTCCATGACCATCTTAACTATAATTATGTGTGTTTGTGGGTTCCACCCTTGCTTGCCAACAAGCCACATGTTTAAATAATACAAAAAATATTTTATGTATCAACCAACCTTTGTAGAATAATGGAAGCAATTGCAATAATAAGTACAAGGTTGAGTGTTTGAATCTTTAATTTTACAAATTTCATATCTACTACATGTATTTAAAATTTTTTCCACTAATTTTACCTCACATTACCCACTTTGAAAGGTATTTAATTCTTAAATCTTTTCTTAAAAGAAGCTTGAGCATTAAAAGTGCCTCTTGCATAATTTTGAAATCTTAGCCTTTAAGTTTCAATGTTGATGAATAGTTCATGTATGCTTAACTACATTGATGCATCAACATTTATGTTAAGGCAATCAAGGTTTATATACACACATGCACCAACTACAATTGTAGCATTTTTGTTATGAAAAAGTTAGAATTTATTAATATGTGCCTACAATGTAGTGTGAAGTAGTTGTTGAGCGTTTTTATTCAAAGTGCCTTGTAGTTGGATACATTGCATGAGAACAATAAAAATTGAGACAATTTAATTCCATTGCAACACTATGAAATAATATAGATATACATTTAATGCAAAGTTGATTTTTAATATAATTTGGTTTAATTTTTACCCTTATGTGCATACGAATAATTTGGTGGAATGAGCATGACCAATATAAGGCATAAACATGTATTTACTTGGTAACCATAACAACACTGTTGCTTGGTTTTACCTAACACTTGGTATTCCCAATAGTGGATACATAAGTTTAAAACATATAAGGCAACCTGGGGATTGACGCTCACTGTCCTTAAGTTAGATTAAGATTTATTTTTACACTTAACCTAGATTAGATTAGTTTTTATTATTTTACTATTTTAATAGTATTTTCATACGGTCCAAGCAACATCAAGATTGTATGCCTCAATCTTACTTAACCATACACTAAGGGCCACACAAGTGCAATTAGGAAGACAATGACCTATGATCAAGCACTTTGCTCTCTAGTTGCCACACTAGTCAAGTCCATGAATTACAATCAAGTTACTTGCATATGCTCATGATTTGTATAGTTGGGTGTTAGAATTACTTGCCACTCATCGTTGGTGTTGTTGCTAGAGACTAATGCTAGTGATTAAATAATTGGAATCATAAATTATCGCTATTAAGGACTTAATGACTTATCACTTAAAAAAGTGTTATTTTATTTAGGCATATGCCACAATGAAGAATGTCTTCTTCTTGCAGGTTGATTCCCCACCTGTTGATGATTATGCAAGGAAATGTAAAAGAACAACTAAAAGGAGAGATGATGTGCCCCATCAAGTTAAAGTCATCTACCAACATTTGGACCCTTACTATTCAGGCTTCACTTTCATCCTTCACCAAGATGAGTAGATGTGATTCAGAGACTTGGAGGGCAACATTATCTTTTCAACTGATCACTCAGCTCCATCAATGCTAGTAGCATTGATGAGAGTTGGACTTGAAGCAACTTCCAACAACTATAGGGTGGTTGATGAGATGTTTATGCCCTATTAGCCCACTGAAGCTCAACTTTGCAAGGATCATTTTATGGAGGCATGCCATGAAGCTACAAAGGGAAAAGAGGCCACCATCCCACTGACATCACAATTAGAGAAGGAGGATACTACTTACTATTTCAACCGATCTCAATGCCAAAATCCTCCTTCATTTAATGCAGATAACATGACAAATCTATGAATATGTTTAGCCTTGACAAGCAACCAAGGAAAGGGCAGAGTAGGACCCAACATATGGAGGATCTCTAGGCCTAAGTTTTTTAGTAGGCTATCTAGAGATAAATAAATGGGTCATGGAAGCAGAGCAAGCTAGCATGACTCTCCTAGTTTTCCACCATCATCATCATCGTCAAGCTTTAACAAGGATGAGTGTGGCCAAGGAAGTAGGGGTAATGGTAGACAACCTAGTGAAGATGACAGAAGAGACCATCATAGAGGTGGAAGTAGAGATGGTGGACAGGGTCAAGAGATAGGGCATAAACGTGAAAGAAGGCATAGTAAGTAACACTCAAGGGAACATGATCATGATAGTGACCATGATGAATAAGATGATTATAATGAACTATTTCTTGCCACGTGAAATATGATCAACGTTAGAGAGGCAATGTACATTCCAACTAGGCATTAGAGAGACATCCAAATCAAACAATTGGATGTGAACAATATCCCTAAGTTTTAAGGAGGACACAATGTTGATCTGTAACATTACTTACAAGTCTTCCATGATGTCTTCGCTTTGCAAAAAATCGAGAATGACTAGTAGAAGCTAAAATTATTCCCTAGGAGACTCATTAAAGAAGCTAAAAACTAGTATTGGTTCTTGAAATCGAAATTTATTACGCAATGAAGTATAATGATGACACTCTTTAATCATAAGTATAGAGTGTCTAATTTAAGAAAGAAAATCCAAGGATGGAAGCAAGAGAATCATGAATCCCTTAATGTAGCCCTAGGTCGATACTATTCTTTACTGCATAGATGTCTAGGCCATGGCTTATCTTAAAAAGAAAAACTAAGGTACCTCATAGATGGATTAGGAATAAAACCAAAAAGATTCTTTGGGTCTATGATCAAGGGAGACTTTTCAAAATAGGAGCTTATTGAATCCAAAGGTGTATTGATCAAGTGGCAAAAGAAGACTGAGAACTTAAAAAACAAGAGAGCATGAAGGAGTAAAATATGAATCCATTTCTTCTCAAAATGAAATTTTGTCTTTGTAAACCAAAAAAGGAGACACTATTAGAATATGTGGTCTAGCAAAAAAAATTTGCTAATTCAAAAATTTGATATTGAAATCTCGATTAAGGTTGACAAAATATGGGATTCTATTGATGAAAAATTCCAATTAGCATTAAAAATTGTGGAAGAAAAAGCTTAGCAGGCTAGAACTAAAGATAAGGACAAAAGAATAAAAAGGACACAAGAAAGGACTACTATTAACATAAGGAAAATCAGTTGCAATTGAGAAGATGACAAATTCAAATTTCAATGATGATGGTTGTAACATCTACCAATATGAACATACTAAAGGCTGTTTCCTTTTGATGTCACATCTTCAAGAGTCTCACATTGTGTCTTAAACTCAATATTCATCAAGAAGCAAATGCCTAGAAGGTTGTCATATTCTCAAAGCAACTTTGGCAACACTACCATCACCAATACTACTATTCTAGTAGGGCTCCACCACAACCTTAAGAATATTATCAATAGAAGTGGCAAAATACATAGTCATGAGGGATGTCATCACATATGCAATAGTATCAATACAAGCAATTTGATTCGTATGGATATTATGTTTAGTAGCCCATGTCTCCAAGTGGCACTACCACCCATGCTCATTGATGAGTAGCGAGGTACCCCTACACTCAACCATATGAATACGAGCGTTACACGCGTGATCTAGTCGAACTCCGCAGACGGACTAGTTGTGGAACCTAGATAGTTAGCCTTAGGTCGCAGTTCGCTGTCTTCCACCTGGACTAGTATTATCTTTGTCACATATGGTTTAGTCTAGAGTGAGGTGTATGATGGGTTTCTAATCTAATGCTACTCCTGAGGCAATGGAAAGTAAGATTAACTAAGCTAGGAGGAAAAGGGTAAGAGAATCTAACTAGCCTAAGTGCGATGAGCATCCGTTTCTTGATTATCCGTACACATCTCGGACTTCATGCACGACTACCACTGGGATTACCAAGCGTAGATCCTAAGTACGCCACTGGGTTACCAAGTAGTCACACTTAAATGCTCATAATCAAGTCATACTCATTCTGCGTTTTAACATGAGTTTAAGGGTGAGAGAGACTAATTAGGAAAGCAGTAAACAACAAATAAATAAATAAAGTGAATGCTGCAATGATGAAGTAATCTCGATCTTTATTGTCGATCATGTGCATGTCCAAGTACATCATAGTCGAATAAAGGATGTCGTACAATTACATTCACCACATTGCGGGCATACACTGGAAAATATTCTAACTCTGGAGGGATAGAACTGCTAAAGTCTAGCCACAATCTAAATTTAAAATCGAGAAACAAGGGAGAGCCACCTCTTATTTATAGGACTGGCGGCGGGCTACGATATCGCGTACGCGATATCGTAGTAAATGACGCGATATTGCGTCTAGGCATGCGATATCGCATACGCGATATCACAGTTACCCCAAATGAAGTCTCATCACTCATGTTCATTGTTACTACCCTCCAAAGTACCATATACCTACAACTCCATGAACTAAGTTTTCATCTTATGCTTCTCATCCTTACTAGCACTCACAACCTCATGTTGCTAACCTTTTGTTACCTACTTTGTTAGTGTAAGATAAAACCCCTCTATAGCAACAACAATGGAATGCTACCCAAGATGTACACATGCAAGTGAATGATAACTTTAGCAATTCTAAGCATAAGTCCTAGAAGTGTCCATTTTCAGACCTACCAATCCATCTAAATCCCCCTAAGCATTTGTGGCTATGGACCTTATACCTACACCCTTCCAAATCATTGAAAAGTCACATTTAAACCAAAATGCCAATGTACAAACTATCATGTTCACCCATGTTATTACAAATTGGATAAAAGTAGGAAACCTTTATAGGAAAAAAACTCATCTAAAAACTCCTTTCATTTATTTGTCCATCACAAGGAATGCTCCATTAAAGAAGATATACAAAGATTAGAAGTTGTCATCATTAAAGAAGTGCAATATAAAGTTAGAGCTTTGATGAGCAATAGAGTAACTCTATGCCCTACCATATAGATTAAGCAAAGGCTATGTTGATGTTGATGCATTAACACAATTAACTAATTGACATTCATCAAGCTTATAGACCAATCCATCACTTTGCCTTTGGGATTAATGGTGAATATTATGACTACCATCCATTGCGGTTATATTTTATTGATTTCCTTATGATCCATGTGGCCAATTGCAAGGGGGAATTTCTCATCATTATGGAAATAGCTTGGTCAAGAATCATTGATTCCAAGTTAGGAATCATAGACTTATCCTTGGAAAATTTCAAGAAAAGTAAGCATGATGCTATCGAGAAGAAGCACGTTCCATTCATTGCATACAATGGCATAGGATGTAATTATATGTTGAAAGCTTAGATTGTTAGTTAAAGAAGCATCATGGCATGTACTACATATGAAGAAGAAGTGTGTATTTAAAGATGCATGTATGCAACAACCACAAAACAAGAGGATACCCAATGCCTAGTGGTAAATGAAAGTTACATATTTACAATGTGCATGGAACCATTAGAAGCACTTGCCAATATATATATTGAGAAGCTAGATCATATGGAGCACATGAAGCAGTAGCCCTCCTAGGTAGCACATTTATAACAAGAAGAGGATATAGATTTGGGAGAGTTAGAGATTCTAGAAGAACCTATGCCTAAACTAATAAAGCTAAAGACATTACTGAGATTACTAGAATATGTTGTCATTCTTGAAAATGGTAATCCAATAATAATTAAATTAAAGTTTATAGAGGGACAAAAAAAGAAACTTATGGTGGTTGTAAATAAGTGCCTCACAACATTTGCATGGTCCTATGATGAAATCGCTAGAATCGATCCATGCATATGCTAACACCACATATACACTAATTTGATAGTGAATCCCTAGAATCTCTACCTAATGTTCCTTGGATTATTGGAGATGATTTTAATATGATTGAAAATCATTTAGATAAATTTGGTGGTCTTTCTTCTAATATGTCTTCACCTCCTACTAATATGGTATGTTGTTGTCACCTCTGACGCCACCACTCTTAGCCACTGCAACATCACCATTTTGTGGAACCCTACATTAGTCTTGAAAAACATTTGAGTTATCATGCCTAGTTCACATCTCCTCCAAGATTTATAATGTAAGTATATAGGTCATCCTACTCCATTTTAAATTTTATAAATAATTGAGAAAGGATAATCCATCACCGATATGGATGAGATCTTAAACAAGTATGCAAAATTCTACTCCAATCTTCTCTAAAGAGAAGAGATTAATAATAGAGACTTACAGGGTATAGTCAACCTGATCTAACTCGTTAATATAAATTTGATGTCTCATTACAAATATCTGTTCATGGAAGAACTCCATACATCTTTAAAATAACTTAATAATGGTAAGGCTCTAAGTCCTAATGGCATTCTTGCAAAACTTTACAAACATTTTTGGGACTCAATTAAAGATGATTTTTATGCTGCTTATAAAGAAGCTATTAATATTGATTCAATGGGTTTCCAAATTAATGAAGGTCTCATTAAAGTTTTTCTCAAGGTTGGGTATCTTCGTAATATTAGGAATTGATGTCATATTACCTTACTTTATACCTTTTATAAAATCATTACCAGGGAATTCGCTAATAAGGTTCATTCTTATTTAGTTAAGATTACTAATTTTGAATAATCAAGTTTTGTTCCAGGTCATTATATCTTAGATAATGTTGTCATAACTATAAAAGGTATGTATTGGGCTATTGACATTCATCAAAACAGTTGCTTAGTTAAGCTTGAATTTGTTAAGGCTTATGACATGATTAATTGGGAGTATTTCAACTTTAAATTTAAGCTTAGCTCTTATTGAATAAATCATGCCAAAATGTTGTTGGCTAATGCCTTGGCCAAAGTCTCCTTTATAGGTAGATGTTCCATAAAGTTCTCCTATGATCGCTTGGTTTGTTAAACATGTCCTCTAGCTCCCTACCTATTTATTTCTTATTGTACCTTTAAGATTAGCTTTGCTCTTCAATGATGCTCTTCGCAAAGGAGAAATAGAAGAAGTACACCTACCCAGCTCCACCAAGCAATTCATTCTTAGCAAATATGGAGATGACACATTCCTTTTACTCAAATATGATAACACTTCTACATCAAAAGCTATTTCTATTCTTACTAACTACTGTGATGCTTAAGGAAGTCAAATGAATTGAAATAAAATTATAGGTATTTTGCCTTACAATCCTACTAAAAATCAACTAGTACAAGCCCTTTGGAAATGAATTGGCTAAATTAATCCTTTCAAAATTTTGGACATTCTTTTATGCATTACAAGTTCATCTATTGAACTTTGGTTTGATGTGCTCACCAAAGATCATCAAAAAATTATCAAATGGTCCTCTTCCACATTCTATCTTTTAGAAATATTAGTTATGGTTAAGAACATTCTCTCATCCATCCATGCATACTATTCTAGCATTTTAGCCCCTTCCTTCATAGCCATAAAAAATTTGCAGTTTATGCTAGCTAAATTTCTATGGAGTAATGATGATGATTTCAAAATATTTTACATGGTGGCTTGGGATTACTGTGCAACCCCAAAATATAATAGAGGACTTGGTTTGTCCAACTTTCTTTACCAAAATGCCTTCCTAACTGCTAAATGATTTGTGAAAGCTCATATAGGTAGCCATCCTTCGCAAATTTTTATTCTACATAACATGTAGCATATTACACCAGCTTCACACCAAAGGAGAAGAGTTACCCACTAGTCTACTTAGTCTTTTTCACCTCTTAAGATCAAATGTCTAGGATCTTTTATTTTACAAGCACTATGGAGATCTTGAAGAAGAATCAAACCTCTTGTTTTTTGGAATTCACTAGGATGGTCACATTCTATTTTGGTAACTACATCCATTTGGTATGCTCCCATCCTTGACACACATAAAGGACATATTGCAACAACTATTGAACTACAATTAGCTTAGTTATATATTTATAATATATACCTATAATTTAGCCAAGAGAATTTTGCAACTACTATGTTGAATTTTAGTTCATCTATGGTGTTCAAAATTATCCAAGTTGCCATTTTACCAAATTTAATATATTCCATAATAATTTTGGTCAAATCATTGTGATTGCATGATGAGAAGTATAACTAATTCCAAGTTTGGTAATAAATCTTGTATTGCAAGATATTTTTGAATTCTCATGGATTATTATTTTCCATGCATGCTTCCTTTGCCTTTTTGAATTTCATTCCTTATGCATTGCAATACAAAGACATAAACATAGAAGTGAAGCCGTGGATTCACTTAGAGTAAATATGTTGGCATTATGGCTAGAATATTATTTAGCATTACTTATAGCCTCTTCATGGAGTGTTATGAACATAATATTATTTTGCATTACCAATAGGCTCCATTGAGGGTTATGGACAGAATATTTTTTAGTGTAACTAATCTATGATTGGTAATTCACTTCTTGGCCAAAATTGAGCATTGTGGATATAATATTATTTAGTATTACTAATCTATGATTGGTAGTTGGCCTCTCAACTAAAATTAGCCAAAAATATTATGATTGATCAGGCTATGTTACATTCATTGTAGTGATTTTCTTCAGTCCTCTCTTCCATCTTGGGAAGAATTACAAGAATTTTTTTTAGATAATTCTTCTTTTCATAAACTTAAGATTTTTAGCATATTCATGCAATTGACTAAAGAGGAAAAATGTAAGGACAAAAATACAAAGGATTTGGAACATCTAACTCACAAACAATTTATAGAAAAACTTATTGATGAATCATCAGTTGGTTAGGATATCATTGATGCTACATCACATCTAGGATATCATTGATGCTATATTGCATCTGTTTGATAAAAAGTTAATTTTTGGTCAGCCAAGATATTGGAGCTTCGATATCGAAGCCTTAATATTGCATATCCGATATCACATCACATGCTATGTTATCGGATATTTGATATCATGGGATGTGTGCTGACCTATAAATATAACACTTGGGCACATAGTTTGGGAGTTAATTAGTTAATAGAGTAGCTGAACTCTTGCAGTTTTACTTTCGTAGTCTTAGAGAATAGTCAATGAGTTCCTGCAGTGTGAATTTGAGTTAGTTGTACGACATCTTATTTGAGTGGTCATGTACCTGGACACATTCCATGAACGACAATAAGATTGAGATTTATTCTTATTCATTGTAGCACTTTGACTTATATTAGATTTACTTTCCATGCAATTTACTTTTCATGTACTTAGTTAATATTTACATTTCCATGCATATTAATGAATTGGTGGAATGAGTGCAACTAGTTTTGAGCATAAACACGTATTCACTTGGTAACCCCAGCAACGTTATTGCTTGGTTCGACCAGTAGCATAGCGCTTGATAATCCCAGTAGTGGATACATGGATTCAAGATGTGTACAGCAAGCTAGGAATGGACACTCATTGCCCATAGCCTAGTTTAGACTTTACTTTCCATTGTTACTTATTTAAATAATTAATTTCTTTATTATCGTTAGAATTAGCATAAGGCCAAAACAACATCAATTATCATATGCCTCACTTTGGACTAAACCATACGTGACAAAGCTACCACTAGTCTGAGTGGAAAGACAACAAACTACGATCAAGACATAACAATCTAGATTCCACAACTAGTCCCATCCACGAAATTCGACCGGATTGTGCATGAATGCTTGTGATTCGTATGGTTGGTCATAGGGGTACCTCACCACTCATCACTTATTCAAACAACTATAGGCTTCTTGGCTAAAACTAAGCATTATGGATATAATATTATTTAGTGTTGCTGATCTATGATTGATAGTTACCCTCTTGGCTAAAATTAGCTAAAAATATTATGATTGATCAAGCTAGGTTACATTAATTATAATGATTTTCTTTGGTCATCTCTTCCATCTTGGGGAAAATTATAGGAAGTTTCTTGCATCCCTATTCTTTTAAATAATCTCGTCTTTTAACTTTTTCAAACTATTTCAAGGTGAACATCAAAACTTGAATCTCCAAAACTTAAATGGTATGAAAATTAAAGATGCCTAGATATTTCTTCTTTTCACAAACTTAACTTTTCTAGCATATTGATGCAATTGAATAAAAAGGAAAAATGCAAGAACAAAATACAAATAATTTGGAACATCCAAGTACAAATAATTGATCGAAAATTTTATTCAAACAACTATAGGCTTCTTAGCTACAACTGAGCATTATGGATATGATATTATTTAGTGTTATTGATCTATGATTGGTAATTGGCCTCTCAACTAAAATTACCAAAAAATATTATGATTGATTAGGCTAGGACATTGAAGGTAAGGTCGTTGAAGCTACAAACAAAGCAATTACATCACATGAACATCAGAAGAGGTAAGATGATAAGCGTAAAGACAAGCTCCCTCATACTAAGAGAATTCAAGAAGATCCAAATAAGGCTTTCATTACAATTGAGGCCCTGATGAAAGATTAGGTTAGAATGAATAAGTCCTTGATAGACTTAGCCCACTAAGTGAATTGAGTTTTGGATGTGATGGACAAAAAGATAACCACTACTCTGAAGGATATAGAGAGTAAGGTTGTTGAAGCTACAATCAAAGTAGTTGCATCACATGAACATCAAAAGACGTATGATGGTAAGGGTAAATACAAGCTCTTTCATTCTAAGAGCATTCAAGAAGATTCAAATAAGGCTTCCTTGTCCTCTAATGACGAGGTTTCCTATGAATACTATGTAGACTATCATGATTCAAAGTGCTACCTATTGATGGCTTACATGATTGGTAAGATGGGATAATCTAGGATGCCTTTGAACTCTAGATTTGTCAAGAGGTAAACAAGGAAAACCTTGTACCTTGATCATTCATACTACACTTGTGGTGTTTATCTACAAACAATGTAGTAGTATGAATAGTGACAAGCTTCAAATCTTAGGATGCTACTTCATGGAATCTTTTGATTTCAATGCAACAATAGATGATGCTTCTTGCTAATCCCTACTTTCATGGTGCATAGGTATCTGCTTATCAACCCCCATTAATGATACCTCAATAATACCTACCTACTTTAAGTAATCCTATAAACTAAGCTTCCCACTGATAGCAGCAACATCTTCTATTTCCTAGTCCCATGCAAGGTGGAACACTTAGTAAACCATAGACAAGGCAAGCTAAATCATGTAATATTACCTATAGCGATGATTCTACTTCCATCTATGTAGCTAGGCAATATTATCAATCTCATGTTGATTTGATTGTTGGAGGAAGTTTGAGGTTCTCTTGTAGGGAATTCTATCACAAATGAAGATGTGAAAATTGTGGGCTTTGATCCACATCTCCCTCTTCACCTTGTGGAGAGAAAAATCATTCAGGCTAGATGGAAACCCACATTTAAGAGGTTTGGATGAAATTTTTTGACCATAATTAAATTGCAATATATATTTAAAGGACAAGTTCCATTACTATATATAGTAGAGATAATAAGATGGCACTTGATGGTGATATTATCACCATTCCTATATCTATGGTGGCTACATGAAAAGTCAAAGAAGGATATTGGCCCGAAAAGTGATAATATCCTAGTAGTCCCATGATGGAAATTTAAATTGGTGAAAGGAGTTACTACCTAGCTTTCTATGACCCATGTGCAGAAGTTAATCTTATCTCATTGTAGTAGTATCTTGATTGGAGGCTTCCTCCTATTAAGTATAATAACATTTGATTGGAGCTAGTGAACCAATCCTACACATACATTGTGGGATAGGTATGTGATGTAATGACTTTTATTTCAAGTTGGTCATATCTTGTTGATTTCCTGATGATCAAGTTAGAAAACAAGGTGGAAGAGGATCTTCTTGTTATCATTCAAAAAGCCTAGTTAAGCACTATTAATGCTAAGTTGGTCTTCCAAAGCCTTCACTTCGAAATCGATAAAAAAGATAAAACCAAGAGGATGAATTAAAAGAAAATACCTTGTAATCCTTTTCAATCTTGTTGCACCATGCACATATACCATTCAAGCAAGCTAGATGAAACACATGATGGCCAACACTTGATGTATCATAATGAATGTCTTTCATCTTTGAGCATGCCTAATCCTTAATTTAACACTCAAAGGTCTCCTAGTTGATAAACATGGGTTAATTGTGAGGGTGGAATCCTCTATGCCATGTCAAAATTTTATATTTCTACTCTTTCCATCTATGTATTAAATAAAGTGAGATATTTAGCTAGAACTTTTGTAGTTTTTGAGCTTAATAACAATAAATTATGATATCTTCTTTTCTTTCAAAGAGTTTTTATTTGTATACGTGGGAAAACCACTTAATGTGCTTTATGAATGCTCATCCAATAAGCCAATTGTGGATGAATGGGTTATAGATGTGACAAGGATGCAAGAGTGCCAAGTGGATCCAAAGTGGAGTCTTGATTAATGAAATGCTTGCACAACAAATTCATGCACCTACTTTTCTTCTAACCATCACTAATGAATGAAGCTCAAATTTAGCGGGAAACTAGAACTCACACTGCGAGATGTTAAAGCTAATGATGGGTAGGTGGTGGGCCATACCTTAGAGTGTGAGCTTTAGAATCCTGGAAGAGTTCATTGTCATTGGCAAAAAAGGGATGTGTCATCGATGATCCTTGTAACCACCGAATGGGTCTAATCAGTGTGATTGAACAGAACAAAGCTACATGTGTTACCTTGCCAGGCCATCCTCACTAGAAGAGGTTTGTGCTCATGAACTTATGTGTGCCTTGTGATGGGGGATGAATTCTCATGTTTGTACAAGTTGAAGACTCTAGGTGGTGATTAGGCATTCCGATCATTCCCAAAACTTCCATGCTCCATCAAAAACCCTCTTTGTATAAAAGAAATGAATTGAAAAATGATGAAGAATACATATATGGCAAAAGAACAATGATGATAAAGAGTAGAAACATAAAATATATGTTTCCACACAACCTAGACGTTATAAATATGTATTTTATCCGTCGAAGAATAATGGGAAAAAAACCAAAGCTTTAATAAAAACCGAAAAGCCAGTGGGCACAACTAAAATCCGCCAAAAGGAAGTGGGAAAAAAACCAAAGCTTTAATAAAAACCGAAAAGCCAGTGGGCACAACTAAAATCCGCCAAAAGGAAGGAATCGCAGAAAACCAAAACGAAGATTCGAACTGCATTTCATCGCGAATTTGCATTTCCCGAACCAGAGCCGCAAGGGCGCAAAGATTTTGCGGCGAGCACAGGCGAAGTCATCATTCCAGCATGGAGGACAACAGTAACACAAACATAGTTGCAGATTGGAGTCGCAGAAGAAGTTGAACTGTAAGTAGAACTGGAAGTAGAACTAGGGCTTGTTTGAAGAGTGAAAAAGACGAGTGTCAAGATCAAGGCCGGAAGCGTTCTTGCTTCAAGAAGCGGCTGTGGCTGGGGCTGCGGAAGCAAGTCCGTTGCGGCGTGGTTGTTTTGAGAGAGAGATAGATAATAAGGAAACAATGCAGCTGAAGATGGGGCTCAGAGCCAAGAAGGTAGAGCTTGACCAACGCCAACGCCAACGCCAACGCCAACAGCAGCAGCGCGCATGCAAATGGGACCCTGGCATCATCTATATAAGAAGGCATTTCGCGGTATTCTTCTTCTTCTCATCTTATGCTTAGCTAAAGAAGCAAGAGCATACGTTGCATACGTTGTTTCAGTTAAAGAAGCAAGCATACGTTGTTTCCGTTAGCGCTTTGAAGCAAGAATACGTTGTTTCCAGAGCGATTTGATTTGCACCTTCCATTTCTGGAATCTTTGGTAAGCTTCAGCTCCGTGGACGACAGCGCGGTGCTTTGTGCTTGCTTGCGAGAATCTGCTCTGCTGCGGTACGCTATGTCGATGGCAATGGGCTTTTTGCTGCTGCCGCTGGTGCTCATCGTTACGGCAATTCATGCCGGGGACCTTCCCTGTGTTGGTGCCGCCACTGCTAGGTCTGAGGGTATGTGCCGCCACTGCTTTCAAGGTGGAAAATAAATAAAGAATTCAGTACTAATGATTGTGGTGGTGTTGCTAGTGACCTTCTTGGGGCTTTTCCCCGGAAGCTGCCTTGAAAGCTACAGTGCTCGTTGGCTGTAGGAATCTGGGCACCAGCTATCATCTCATCTTCTTGCCAGCATTCAGGGCATCTATTCGATATCCATGTTTCTGAAGATATTTGCATGAAACCAAGGGCATGAAGGGTATTATTGGACTGATCTTTTGGTGGGAAATGTTCCTCATCCTAGATAATGATCACATTCCACTATTACCAACCTGCACAAGCAAAACCTCTCTGAGACATACAGTTCATGCTGGAAAGATACAGAGTTGGACCAATTCGGAAACGTTGGACAATTTACTTTATACCTACTATTTTGTTTGGTTTTTGGTTTCTAGTCTTATTCTATTGGTAGCCATGATTGGGGCGATAGTACTGACTATGCATAGGATGATATATGGTGCTTTCCTTGAAAGTGTGAATATACCTAACTGTGAATTGATTAACCAATTCAATTAGCATCATATTTTACATGCACATCATGGGAATCAATTTTGTAATTCTTCCTGTATTGTATGTTCATCTAATCAGAAATACAGATAGAGGAAACGCTATGTTTATCTTTGTATATTAATTTTTCTTGTTAACCCCTTATTCTTTGCTTTTTTCCTAATTCAGTCTTTTCATTTTTTTTGGGTTCTTTTGTGCAGTTAAAGCTTTGGGAAATCTGTTCAAGAGTTTGAATTCACCAGCACAACTTACTGGGTGGAATGCTAGTGGTGGTAGCCCCTGTTCTCAGTTATGGAGAGGAATACATTGTTCAAAAAGAAGAGTAACTGAAATGTATCATTTGATATATTGCCTTATATGTTTTCATCATATTCCCAATTATAGATGTATGCATGGAAATACTTTGCTTGTTAGTGTGTCATTGAAGTGTTAATGTCATATTCTTTGTGGCTATTCTAGAAAACTCTCTGGATTAGGGCTGAAAGGAACAATGGGCCACCAACTGCATAGGCTTTCCTCATTAAAGACACTGTAAGACTATTATGTATTTATTTTTCATTTTGTTTATTATAACCAAGTCCTGTATTTTCTAGTTGAGCTGTAATTTTAACCTCTGATTTGAATTTGAGGTACAGGGACCTGAGTGATAATAACATTCAAGACTCAATCCCAGATCAACTTCCTCCACGTGTCAGATATCTGTATGTATTTTCCCTCTTTGTGTAACTAGTGATTTTTTGTCTTTCATATGCCTTTACGGATAAAGAGAAATAACTGCAACCGTAATATGTATATTCTGCAGAAACCTTGGTGGCAATAACCTCAGTGGAGTGCTTCCTTATTCAATAGCAGCTATGAAGTCACTGAGATACTTGTGAGTTTTTGTGCCTCAAAACTATGTTATCTCTTATTATGTAGAAGATGCTTGCTAAAATATTTTTACAACAAATGCAGGAATGTTAGCCACAATTTTCTTTCAGGACAAATTTTTGATTTCTTCAGCAAGCTTTCAAAACTGTCCACTTTGTAAGAATTTTACTTGCTTATAAATAGCAATTGTTTATTGACCATACAACGTTGTAAAGTATTGTTATATTATATCGTTCATATGCAAGCATTTTCAATGTTTAAAAAAGATATTGATATACTTACCAAGTTTTGTTCAGACTTTGTTGATCATTTGACAAGCTAAAACCCCTACTATAGTTTCAGATAGTATTTCTCCCTGAAATTATCTATAGCTTCAACATTCACAATATATCCATTTATCCTGGCCCATATTATCAGCATGAATCTTCTTATAAACATCTTAAGAACAAAGTATGCACATTTATTTAGTTTGAGGTTATATTTCCCTTAAAGAAACCATCCTTTTTTTGTTTCTGGCTCTAAATGATTAAAACATGACGTTGCAGGGATTTATCCTTCAATAGACTTTCACAAGGCATTCCCCCTAGTTTCAGGTCTTTGTCCAAGCTGTCTGTGCTGTAAGTAAATGATAATTTTGCTGCTTTCATTTACTTTTTCTGTTTTTATTGCGTTTAGTGTAAACTATTTTTGGGGGGTTTAAGTGTTTTTTATTATGTTCTGACAGACATTTGCAGAACAATCAGCTGAGTGGGCCACTTAATGTTATCTACTATCTTCCTATCAAAGATCTGTAAGTTTACCCTCTTAAAAATTTTAAGAATGTTGTTTTTTCTGTACTTTGTTCAGAGGTTCAGAGATGGTCTCTAGCAACCTTTCTGACTACAGCTGTAGTAATCACATTGCAGCCAACTTATGGTGTTTATAATTTTCATTTCAAATATCTTGAATTTTTTATCATGTATTTTTGCAATTTTATTTCTCGAGGTGTGTCATGACAACTATTTCACTAACGTTCTGCTATTTTTCTCGTGCTTTCAGGAACATTGAAAACAATAATTTCACTGGGTTGCTACCACCACACTTGTCGTCTGATCCAAGATTCAAGTATGTTTCTCAGGAATATATTTCAAATCACATTAAAAATTAAAAATGCGTGTGCTATAGTAGTAAATGTGTAACTGTGGTTTTGTTATTCCAGGACTGGAGGCAATAATTTAAGCCCTGTCCCTGGTCCTCTACCACCTTTGTATCAAGCACCCCCTCCGTATCAAGCATCCTCTCCGTCCCAGAAGGCAATCTGTCATCTCAATAATACCAGTGATGGCCTTCACGCTAAAGCACCTGCTACAAAGCATTTCTATCCTAATACAAAAAATGAAAGTGACAGCAAAAAAGGCCTATCTGATGGTGCAACAGTGGGCATACCACTTGGAAGTATCATACTAGTGCTTGTGGTTGCATTGGCTGTCACATGTTATGTTTGGAGATCATCCAAACACTCAAATGAATCAAATGGCAACACTGTGTTCCATGACAGTCCAACGTCAACTGTGCAGATTTCTGAAGAAAGTATAGGTGCTTTTACCAACATAATCTTCATGTCATTTTATGAAGAGTTTGAGCATGCATTATCTGTATTTGATAACTATTGTTCCCGGGTTTTATTTTATTTATACAGTAGCCTTTGCATTGATTGAAACTGGTTGTTGGCTTATTATTGATATTATTAAGCAACAGACAGTGAGGGAGACAATGCAGATCCTTGTTATTACTGTTGGTTATAGAATCTAACTTAGGATAGCCAAAATAAGCCAGATTGTAAATTTTTTATGCATGGAATCTAGTACAGCACAATATTGCTAAACCAAACCAAGTTATTGTAATTATGGTCATTGTAAAATTGTTTATTGTAATTATGGTCATTGTAAAATTGTTTATGCATGCTGCTGTTGTTTGCTCTTGAGTTGAAAGTGAACTCGTAAAGCATTCTTGCACATAAGAGGCATGTGGTCATCAAGGATTTGTCATCTTTCTTATCTCCAATATTGATGCCGAATTGCAAATGCCTCTCTATTGCTATTGCTATGGCCATTTGCATATCCAAACATAATCTGTTTATTTGTATAAAGTATAAAATAGATATCCAAAAAGTCAATGACTGACTGCATTGTACTTCTTGTGGGTACTCATTTGGAGTCATTACATGATTCTGATTTCACAGTAATCTGATTTTACAGTAATACTGATGTCTGATGTTTTAGTTGCTGTCTTTGGATATATTTAATAAACAAAATCATGTTTTTGCCTGGCAGTTGTTATAACAAGTTTATCTGCCTGTGTGTTTCCATATTCAAGACAGTTTTCTCACTTTGCAGTGATTAGAATTTTTTTTTACAGTTTCAGTTCATTGCAACAGTCATTGTCATTTATAAGTTGGTTTGCGATTAATAATCCATTGTTTGCAGTTTATCCAAAAACAAAAAGTTCCTCCCAACAGACAAAGTGACTACCTTGTAGATGATCCCTGATTGGTAGTCCAGAGTAGCTTGATATGCATAGCAGTCTAGGTTAGCTGTGATGTATAACCTATGTAACAGTTAGCAAATACAAAAATAATAGGAATTATGATACTAACCTAAGAATTTGCCATTCACTGGAGATTAAGTGATCGAACATTGGCTTTTGTAAAGTGTAGTTTACCTGATTAGCCACCGAGTTGAGGATTGATTCACAGTACCCGATTTATCAATCACTTAATGTTTATGGTTTTGAGTTTTTTGAGTTCTGGTTTATCAGTGATGGAAATGATGAAGATGATTATTCCCGTGTAACTGGTTGGTTGAATGAAGGCTGAGTAGGTTTATTTCATTCCTTGATTGATTAACTTAGAATATTGTTTGTTAGTTCTTGCTCTCCTAAGTACGATAGAAATAATGCATATAATGTCCTACTATGATCAAAACATGTATTGAAGCTTTTTTAAGATTACGTTATCCTTTTATGACAACAATATTTTTGTTGAACATGCTCTTTTTGAATTTTGTGTGTAACAGTGGACATTGAGAGCAGACAATCAAATTCTATGTCACAGCAAAACTCAAGGTCAGAACAAAATTCAAGGCCCTCACTGGCTGTAAGCATGCTTAGGCCACCTCCAAGATGCAATAGTGGCAATGTGGACGGGAGGAAATCTGTTGGTTACATGATCAAAAGTCCCATAGGTGCAAAAGCATTTTCTGTGACAGATTTGTTGGTAGCAACTAATTTCTTTAGTCAAGAAAATCTGATTGGAGAGGGAAAAATGGGACGAGTTTATAGAGGCGAATTTCCAAGTGGAAAGGTAAAACATATTTGGACAGACATGCTTACCATGCAAATTTATGCACTTTATGTTTGTGTAGCTATACCAGGCACCACCAGTTTGTGCATATTGCTGAGCATTCCTCTTTTCTAATATGCAATGGCTGTGCATCATGTGTTATCTGTTTCCTTTCTTTTTTAATAGTTTGTAGCATTCCACTTTTTCAAGAATTCATTGTTACAACTCCTAATAACTTTAAACTAATTGTTAACACCCAAATTGTACTGAACTTGGTGAACCTAAAAATTGGCTGATGAGATGTTTTTTGTCCTTGAAATCTTACACTTTATTTTAACGGTGGGAGGTTAGACCGATACCATTTTTAGCTTTTTGGAGTAGAATCCAATGCCAGTCAGTGTTGCATCATTAATAGTTTAAATATTTTCTTGAGTTCTTGGAAAAGGGAACCCAGAATATCACTTACAGTCTTATATTTAACAGCATACCAGTTTATTAATGACTGCGGTGATGTTAATTTTCAGATTATGGCTGTGAAGAAAATAGGGTGCCGGGCATTATCTGCCAACTCAGATGAAGCTTTCTTGGAAGCAGTTGCCAATATATCACGGTTACGACATGAGAACCTCGTTGAGCTTGTTGGCTATTCCATGGAAAATGGGCAACACCTTCTTGTTTATGAATACTATGGCAATGGAAATCTTGAAACCATCTTACATAATGGTGATGACAATAGCCAGAAATTGACCTGGAATTGTCGTGTGAAGATTGCACTTGGCATGGCTAAGGCTCTGCAGTAAGTTTTCTTGAATATATCATCTATTTATTATGCACAAGGGATCAACAATACAGGCTATGACATTTTGGTTTGGCAGATATCTGCATGAGGTTTGTACGCCGCCTATTGTGCATAAAAACTTTAAGGCAGCAAACATTTTACTTGACGACAATCTCTACCCACATCTGTCAGATTCTGGAGTAGCCTCATGTACTCGTAGAGCAGAGCACCAGGTGCTGTAATTTTCATATTTACAGTATGATTACAACAGGATTTTGATACAATCAAACACACATAAACATCACATAGTTTATTTGCAGGTCCCTATGCAGATCCTGAATTCTTTCGGGAACAGCGCTACTGAACATGCCATGGCAGGAATGTACACTACAGAGAGTGATATATACAGTTTTGGCATTCTCCTGCTTGAGCTTCTCACTGGCAGAATGCCCTTTGACTAGTATGTATCAACTGCCAGCTGACCCTGCCTGATTGGAAATGCAATCTAGATCACTGTTTCTATATATAGGCTTAGTTCATTCTGATCTCTCTGCTATTGCTGTTCTGGATCAGAGGTGTTTTCTTGGTTTATTTTATTTAATACTGCTCTTTTGCCAATGAAGTTACAGATCACTGTGTTTTTTTGGGTTGATTTGACTCTGATCTTTCCATCATTGCAGTTCCAAGCGCCCGTCTGAGCAATCCCTAGTAAGATGGGCAGTTCCCCAACTTCATGATATTCATGCGCTAGCAAAAATGATTGATCCAGCATTGAAAGGAATTTATCTGGCAAAATCTGTGTCTATCTTTGCAGATATAATATCTATGTGTCTTCAGGTAAGATAAATATGTTCTGTTTTTGGTGTAAGAAAAGTGTAGTTATCATTTGGTAAGATGAAATGAATTTGAAATTCTTGTATTTTTCATGGCAGCCCGAGCCAGAATTCAGGCCTCTAATGTCTGATGTGGTGCAATCTCTTAGTTGTTTGGTGCAACGTGCCAGTAACAATTAAGCGAACAAGTGGGAGCGGGTTCAGTGTAATTAAGACTGTATGTATCATTTGGATTACGGAAAATGAGATTTATGCTAACTTGTGAATGTAGGACATGTGACATTAGAGAATGGTTAGCCACAATCACTGACCTTAGTAAATTCCATAAATTTCATTTCCCTTGCCCTAGCCCTCAAGTGTGATAATCCATGGCTGTCTTGTGAGCAACAGGGCGAAGTGAGTTCCTCTCCACTTGAGAACCCTTAGCCACCTAGGAGACCTGCTATGATGCCGCCTAGCTTATAATTAAGGCACATGCACGAGGGTTGAACTGCACCATGGGCAAAGTTTCCGAAAGGACCATGTTCTTTGGCAGTGCAGCTAATTGGCCAGACTCGTGTTGGAATTCCTACCTTAAGAATGAAGTACACCATGGGCAAAGTTTCCTCAAAAATAGCAAAAAAAAAAAAAAAAGGAATAAATGAGGACCATGTTCATTGGCAGTGTAATAAGTTCTTAAGTGTGATGGGGTCCGGCAGCAATCTTCACCTTAACCTTTCATTTCATATAATCTATTTTAAAGAAAATGGAACCTAAGGAAAAATCCGAAAGTTGTGGCTAGCCATTTTCTAAAGAAGCACATCTTCTTCACAGAGTTTAGTATAAGTCTTGTTAAGTTTAGTACAAGACAGTCTGTAAATCATTTTTAAGGGATATGAATGACCCAGCTGTCCACTGTGAATCATTTTGTGCAGTGCTCTCTAATGGGAATCATTTTGTGAGTCTAGTCCTTATGGATTATTGGTCACATTTTGTGAGTCCAGTCCTTATGGATTATTGGTGAAGGCCATTTGTAAAGGTTTTTTATTCTTTTCTTTTTGGACAAAAAAATTACTGAAAAAGACAAGGCACCAAATGTTGAATGGGGATGCATTTTTCTGTCAATTGGAGTGGATGATATTTATGGAAAACTGCAGAAATTTTTTATATTTGCAAGCATAAAGGTCCATCAGTGTAGCATATACTGTGTAATGCATGATGGAAACTTATTACCCAAATTGGGTATAGATGGCAATTGTACATGGATTGGCCGTAAGAGAACCTAATGTGTTCCGTTTTTGTGGAGATGTATATATTATTGACAGTCTTGTAAACCGTTTGTATTGTGTGTGTTTTTTTTAAATTTTACTCATTCAACATAATTTTAGCAAGTCCTTTGAGCAATTATTTTTACAATAAAAAATTTTAAATTTTCACGATGTTTACAGCATTTCCTTCTAAATCCAAGGTCGTAAAGATTCAATCATGTGTTCCCGGTTTATGTGTCCATCGTCTGAAACATGGACAAATTAAATGAAGGGTCTTGATGGTTTTCATTCGATAAATTGTGTAGTTACTTAGTGATACCTAATAACCTTGGAAATAAGGTAATTGTTTAGGCCTTTTGTTACCTTCTGTCATATTGAATATGAATTTTTTTCAATGGTGCTCAAACTCGAAAGAGCAACTACAAGTACACCACTACAATCCAAAACTTATAACAGCCCAAAACTTAAAATATGGAATTATTAATATTTTAGTTAAGCAAAACATAAAATATATTTGGTTCCTGAACAGTGACGGTTGTCATTTTCTATTTACTTATCGATTCTTGGTGGTCTTTATTTTCTTAAATGGACACGGGTTGATGCATCACTGTATTTGGTAATTAACTTAATTATATATTTATGCCATTCATATTTAATTTAAACAAGGTGATCATTCTTTCTCCAAAATTCCCTCCCGGTAGCTAACTCAATGAAACACCTCTCTGACTATTATGTCTGTACGAATAACGTACACTATAAAATTGGTTTCCCTGGTAACTGGGTTCGCCTGAAACTGCCTGAAACTGCGCTTGCCGTAGTATGAAAATTATTCACCGCGTTGAGGTGTCACAAATATGAGGTCGTTGATGCAATCACCGAAACCATCCTTTTCAATTTGCTTTAGTAACTTATTTCCTTTGATAGCACATACATTGTTCATTCCAGCCTTCAGCTGGAGAGTAACGTCCATTCAAGACAAGATCTCACCAGAATTGACGGATTCGTTACCCTTTTTTAGAAACAATTGGTCCTTTGATTTAG
The DNA here is from genome assembly GCA_015680685.1 of Gnetum montanum. Lineage (NCBI taxonomy): Eukaryota > Viridiplantae > Streptophyta > Gnetopsida > Gnetales > Gnetaceae > Gnetum > Gnetum montanum. The sequence goes on from MNCI01022494.1 coordinate 71,013, forward strand.
TTACATGATACAAATACAACGAATTACAAGAATGGGTGGCATGCTGCAGACAATCTTATGCTTCCAGCAGACACTCAACTCTGTTGTAAGTTGTAAAATTGTTATACTTCATTCCAAAAATTGATTTGACATGTACAGCATATGCACACGTGATCACAGAAAAATGAGCATTTACATTGTTAAGAAAATATGGCAGCTGGTCATGGGAATCCTCATATGCAGAAGAGGAAGCTGATTCAATTTGGTATGGGGTGGTTTTTGGAGATACCTGGATTGGACCATTGTTTCCTGCATCATCAAAGCGAGGGTTACATACACTATCAAAAATTAATCAAAAGTAATGATGTAAGAATTTTCCCATATTAATCAAATTCCTGAGAGACATTATTGAAAGTTTACCTTTGTTTTTGCTGGATCTACGAGATAAAAGTCTTTTAGCTTTTGCACTGGTTTTGGAACTAGATTTGGTAATAGTCAACTGACTTGCAAATGTAGGCTGTTCTTCTGGGCCACTCCAGTCACCAGTATGAAACTCATTTTCACCATCACTCCTCATGGTACGTTTTACAGAAGCTTTTGCTGTGTTTCTCTGCGTATTGAACATGCCCTTCATTTGTGTCACAACCCTTCACCAGCACAATCAGTCAGCTTCTTCAACCATGAGACGTGAAATGGATCATATTTGGCCGTCCAGCTACCCTCACCATCACTATCGCTGAAATTTATATCGCTATCAGAGGCCCCAACAACATCCACTTGTTTTTGGGCACGAACCTTATCCTTAAATACATTGTGCGCCTACGAACTCGCTCGAACAATAATTTTATTCTTCTTTACACAAGAAACTAGAATGTGGAAGAAAAATACCTGCATGCCATTGACCGACTTTAAAACACCCCAATTAATATGCTTCTTGACACGAGAAAACAATTTCCGCCAAGTGCCACTAAAATCAGTTTTACTAAATGTGTCCATTAGCAGCCTTAAATTCATTTACTGCAAGTCAAGATCCCTCATAGGTAACAAGCAGCTCAACCTGTATCACATAATTATTCTATTATTATTGAGCGTTACTGTCATATGTATAAAATGCACATCTTAAGAATCATACCCCTGGCTAATCTTTATGCTGTGAAACTCCCGATTTCTCCTTGCCCTTGAATCTTTTTTCCCCTCTTGTGATTGGCTTGGTGTCTTTTCTTCATGAGAATGTCTACCTGGCTTAATTCACTTTGCATCGTTTGATCTATGTTTGGATGCATTAACATTGTTTTCTGATGCTGCCGGAATGCCAGAAGGATGAGGTTCTACTCCGAGGTTAAAGGAACCGCCTTTTTAAGGCTGAAACACTTGAACTGTGTCCATGAATAACAAATTCTTTACCAGCAGATTCCATTGAATTATCCTCCCACGATCTATCAAGTGAAACTGTTCGCTGATGTTCACCATTGGAAGAGTTTAATTTCTGGTAAATTTAGAAAGCCAATATATATTGGTATAAAAAAGAGTAAAAGGAGATTAGATTACAATGGCTTGCTTTGAAGGACATTTGAAGAAAACCTTAATTACACAAAAAGCAAATGTAAAAATGAAAAGGTATTGTCACAAGAGAGAATGAACATTGTGATCATAGAGCTTAATCTAGTGAGAATTATTATATATTGTGATCATAGAGCTTAATCTAGGATGAACATTAGGTTTTCTTGCAATGTTCTTTAGAGTATTTTTGAAAGGGATAAATAGAAAGCGTATTTTCAACTACCACCTTTAACCTTCTTGGATCATTATATAGCATAAGATCTGGAACTCATAAGTTGTACATCAATTTCATCTAGTAAATCTAGTACCTATGGAACTCATAAGTTGTACATCAATTTCGTCTAGTAAATCTAGTACTTATTTTATTGATAGTTGAAAATCATTTTCATTTTCAGCTTCAAATTTTCTTTTTCTACTAAAAATGATATGAAATAGCATACCACATGAGAAAAGTATTCATAGTTATGACATGATTTAAAGAGAGATATATTTCAAATGATAACATAATATTTTTAAGAATTTGAAAAGGTAGCATCCCTAGCTAATTCCTTAAGTAGATACAATTACTAACTTGAATGCATATTTTTGTCGTGACCACATGTGGCATGGTGATATGAGAATCAATGCCTCAATGAAATGTAACTAATAGTAATAATATTACCTCAAGACCTTGCACAACCATTAGAAAACTAGTTTGCTTTGGATTAGAATGGACCAAACATTGACCAACACTAGCTGGAACCAATGGTGTTCTAGGGGCAGTAGTCTTAGCAATGTCTACATCTTTTGCTTTATTATTTAATGATGTGCCTTGCTTATGACTAGATGATTGCATCCTCTTCCCACGCTTTGATGTAGAAGCAGTACAATTCCTAATTGGGACATTGGAAGTTCAATTTTAAAATAGTTTTGTCTACAACTAATTGGTACAAAGTGATGAGTTGCGATTGGTTGTGTTGACGAGGCCTCGTCGACGCAAGGTCTATTTTTTCTTATAAATACATGCTCACCAACCACATTTATGACATCAGTCAGTTATAGTGTAGTGAAACTCTTGTAGTTTTTTCATTTGAAAGTTAGAATATTTTCTTGAGTGCCTACAATAGGAGTCATTGAGTGTACGGATCTTTATTCGAGCACTATTGTACCTGAGCACGACAGTGTGTGTGCTAATAAAGATGAGCTTTTTGATAAACCTTGCAGCATTTTGGATAGTTTAAATGTTTCATTTATGCATTCAATATTTTCAGTGATTTATTCAATGTTTTTTAGTAATTAAGCTAATTAGGTAATTAAGAAAAATAAGCTAGATAGATTAATTACATAATTACAATCGCTTTGAGCGTAACACACATCCGCTTGGTAATCCCAGCAGTGTTATCACTTGGTGCACCCAACAACGTAGCGCTTGGTATCTCAACAGTGGATACGTGGATTCAGGATGTGTACGGAAAGTGGGACCACATGCTTATGTTAGAACTAGTTGGAGATCAGTTAGTTAGTTAGATCAAATTAGCCATTAAACTACTTTATCTCTCTCTTCAAGCACCAAAGAACCTCAAACATAAAATGATAAAAAATGATATGCCTCGATTACACTTAACCATACCTTTGAGGTTCACAAGTGTAATTGGGAAGATAATGAACAACCTTAGGGAAAGGTTCACGGCCTAGAAGACTAGTGCATTGGAAACTATAGAGTCCATGAAATTCGATTGGATTACGCATGAACACTTTGTGATTCGTATGGTTGGGCGTAGGGGTACCTCATCGCTCATCATTGACACCATTGTTGGGGACTTTGTTTGTTGAAATATACGTTATCTAGGTTTAGTGAACATTATTAATCTCATTAGAGGAACCCAAGGTCAACATCACTCTCACACGACATATAATTACAAAAGCACACTGATTATTTTATTTGTTGCAAAATGTCTTCTTTCCATAGGCATGAAGATGTCAAACCATCAGTCCCATAAGAGTGTAAGGTGGTATATACTCATCAAGATGAGTATGTACCAGACTTCACCTTCATCCTACATCAGGATGAACAATGGCGATGGCGTGATATGAAGGGCAACATTGTATTGCCCCCCGATTGATCTGTGCCAAGGATACTCTTTCAAACTCTTAAGAGGTTGGGCATTCTAGATCTTCACAAGGAATATGTTGTAAATGGTTATGACACTCGAGACTACCATCCCAGTAAAACACAACATAGGAGAGATTGACACTAGGAGAAGCACCACAGGTTTATAAAGGGGAAACACTTCACTAACCCCTTGTTCTTGCTAAACCAAGATGACAATGTGGATCCTCCCCTTGAGGGTTCCCAACATGAAGATTATCCACCCTTTCTTATTGGTGATGAGAGTGTGGCCCTGAACCTGAGATTCACTATTCATAAACTAGGTTAAGGAAAAAGTGACAATCAAGGCAAGGACTTAGGTAAACATCACAATGGCAAGGGATCTAAGGATGATGGTTGTAATGAGCAAAGAGGTGGTGGTGGACACTGCGGTGGTGATGGCGGTCCACCTTCCTCTTCATCCTGTTCATTCGATTCCAAACATTCCTATTCATTTGCTAGTTCTCATAGAAGCTATCGTAGAAATAATTGTGATGAAGGTGATTTACAAAAGAATAATGGTTGCAAAACCTACCAAGAACATCAGGGTAGCTGTGGACATCATCGGAGACAACGCAATAATGTGATGATGAGCCTCTGTTGGCAACTCGAAGCATGCTTAACATTGCAGAGGCAGTAAAGATTCCAACTAGGCATGTGAAGGATAGTTGGATCAAGTGCTTAGACATGAACAATATTTTAAGATTTGAGGGGGGATACAATTCTGATCCACAAACACATCTACAAGCTTTCTAAGATGCTTGTGCCTTACAGAGCATTAAAAATGATTGGCAGAAACTCAAGCTCTTCCCTAGGACATTCATCAAGGAAGCTAAAGGCTGGTATAGGTCCTTAGAGTCGAAATCTATCCACCGATGGAGTACAATGCTTGAGCTATTTAATGGCAAATACAAAATGTACTCAAGAGTGTCCAATTTGAGCAGGCAAATCCAAGGTTGGAAACAAGAAATACATGAACCCTTGGATGCTGCCATGGATATATATTATTCACTCTTACATAAATGCTTTGGTCACGGTTATTCTCAGAGGGAACAACTTTGCCACATCATAGATGGGCTTAGAGCAGGAATAAGAAGAACTCTTGGGGTTTATGCCCAAGGGAGATTCTTTGAATTAAGAGCTCATCAGATCCAAAGGCTTATAGAGTAGGTAGCAAAAGAAGAAGGTGAGTTGCAAGAAAGGAAACGTGCAGAAGAGTATAATAGGGACCCTTCCATAAGAAAAAGGGAGGTCTGATTTTGTGATGAGGAGGATGCATCACTTGATGAGGTGGTAAACAAAAATACCTTACCTATACAAAAATATTTTTCTAATATTTCGGCAAAGGTTGACAAATTATGGGACTCTTTGGATGAGAAATTCCAAACTGTTATGAAAATGCAAAAGCATCCAAAGAACATAATGGTGATTATGAATGTGGGAGATGAAAAGAAGTTGAATGTGCCTACTAGAGAGGTAAGGGCAAGGTTGCAGCAGTAGAAGAAGTTATGGAGATAGACTTCAAAGATGATACTAGTTGTCACATTTGTCAATATGAACATCTGGAGGGATGTTGCCCTGTGGTGTCACACTTACAAGAGTCTAGGTGTACACATTGAATTTACGACTAGCAAGGAGGCAAGCACCTAGATGATTGCCCTATCCTCAAGGCAATTCGAGGTAGTTCCACCAACACCAACAAGCTTATTATCCAAGTGGAGCTCCACCACAACCATATGAGAAATACCAATAATGGCACCAACCACAATCGTGGGAAATGCCACCGCTAAGACAACAGTATCCTTATAAGAAACCAGATCCATATGGGTACTATATTTAGCAACTCGTCTCTCCACAAAGTTCGGCTAGCCATGCATCATTTTAGCATCACTATTACCCTCTAGAGTACCACCGAACACATTCACCATCTACTTGAGGGGAGAACCCATATCCATACCACCCTTTGCATTCATCTATACACATCCCTTCACCCTCGACCTAGTTACCTCTTGCTCCATTCATGTAGGGTGAAATTCCCCCATAGTCGTAGCAACGAAATGCTACGAGGGCTATGAATTTACAACTGGCCTTCTAGCCAAGTGATTTAGACAATCGTTCTAGGAAACACCCTTCTTTCAACCCAATAGTCCTCCCAAACCTTCACAACCTAATACAGCTTCTTGTCCTACATCTCCAACACTCTCATCCTCTACATCAAACACATTTGAGTGCCATTCAAACCAAATGCCATCTTAGATCTACACTATGATGCTAACTCATAATGTTTCCGATTGGATCAAGGTTGGCAACCTTCCCACAAAAATATCTGACCTAGGGAGTCCTCTCATTTACTTGTAGATCGTTGGATATGAGCCATGCAAGGCTCTTCTTTATTTTGGTTTCACAGTTAATTTCATCTCCCATGACATGTACAAGGCTTGGAACCTACCACCTCTCAAGAAGAGTAACATCCATTTGGAATTGGCTGACTAATTAATCACTATTCGTTTGGGACTAGTGAAGGACATTGTGATTATAGTTTGTGGGTGGTCCTATCTAGTCGATTTTTTGGTGATCAAGGTCGAGAACTACAAAGGTGACTTCCTGATCATTATGGGAAGGGCATGGTTAAGCACGATTGATGTGCAAATGGGTTTAAGGGATCTCTCCTTGGAAATCTCTAAAGAAAATGAATTTGGAAGGTTAGAGAAGAAGCATGTTCCATGTATTGCATATAGTGATAACAGGTGCAATTGAGTGTAAAAGATCTGATCCATGAAAAGTACATTCATTAAAGCATGTAGTCAGTGTGCACATGAATAAGATATTCAAAGGTGCCTATACATAGTAGCCACAAAATAGGAAGGTACTGAGTGGTTGATAGTTAACTCTAATAGCAGAACCCTATGCATGGAACCTATTGAGAGCTTGACATGTGCTTATGTCAAAAGCATGGATAAACTTGAGTAAGTTCATCACGAACTCTCTGATGATGAAGATGATGATACTTATTGGGAAGAGTTGGTAATCCCTAATAATTTCAAGTAGGACCCCTTAGAGTTGAAAACTCTACCAGTTGGCATGGAGTATGAATTTTTAAACAATGGTAAGCTGGTTATCATTAATGCCAAACTTGCTCCTGAATAAAAAGAAAAGTTGTTGAAGGTGGTTAACAAGTGGCCAATAGCCTTTGCTTGGTCATATCCTGAGTTGACTAGAATTGATCCATGGATATGCCAGCATCACATTTACACTGACCTCGCCATGAAGCCAAGAAGACAACCATAGAGGTGGCTGAATGCCAAATTGATGCAGATCATCAAAGAGAAAATAGAACAACTCCTCAAGGCAAGGTTTAATTATCCCATCGCAGATAGTGAGTGGGTTAGCCCATTTGTAATTATGCCAAAGAAAGGTAACAAGTGGGAGGTCCACATTGACTTTAGGTTGTTGAACATGGAAACATTCAAAGATCATTTTCCATTGCCATTTATGGATCAAGTGTTGGAAACCATCTCTGGGCATTGCTATTATAGCTACCTGGATGGTTATAGTGGCTATAACCAAATCCAAATTACATAAGAATATTAGGCCAAGACAACATTCATGAGTCCTTGGGGTACTTTTGCATATTATAAGATGCCATTTGGTTTGTGCAATGCTCCTGCGACATTTCAATGCCTAGTCCTTAGCATTTTTTAGCAACAGATCGGTAGTCTTATGGAAGTCTTCATGGATGATTTCTCCACCTATGAAGCTATGTTTCACAAGCCTTGGACTACCTTAAGCAAGTACTGAAAAGATGCATGGAAACAAACCTGTGACTCAACTAGAAAAAGAATCATCTCATGGTCCAAGAAGGCATTGTATTTGGGCATAGAATCTTACAAAAAGTAATTGAGGTAGACCCTAAAAAAATAAGGATCATCCAAGGAATAACTTGCCAAATAGAAACTGTTAAAGATGTTGTTTAGTCCTTGGACACACTGGATATTATTGACGATTCATAGAGAATTTCTCTAAGATTGCAAAGCCATTGGTTGAGCTTATGAAGAAAGATGCTCCATTCATCTGGACTAAAGAATGTGAACATGCATTCCAATAATTAAAAGATAAACGAGTAGAAACTCCAATTCTACTGGCACCAGACTAGTCCAGATCATTCCACATAATGATGGATGTGTCTAATTATGCCTTGGGAGCCATGCTTACGTAGTTGGATGATAAGAAGCATCCATATTACATCCACTATGTGAGCCAAAGCATTGTGAGTGCACAATTGAGTTACACCACAACTGAGAAAGAACTGATGGTAGTGGTGTATGCTATTAAAAAGTTCAAACACTATGTTCTTGGTTATAAAATATTTGTGCATATAGATCATAGTGCCATCCACTTCCTAGTGAACAAGCCAATGGTGAGTCCCCATATCATACGGTGGCTTGTGATCTTGCAGGAATTTGATCTCACAATGGTAGATCAGAAAGGAACAAAGAACATGACCACTGATCATCTCTCTCAATAAAGATGGGATAATAAAGAGGATGAGAGTCCACTCTTTGATCAATTTCTAAACGAGCTCCTCTTTACAAGAGTAATCAATGACCAAGTACATGTAGAACGAACATGGTACAATGACATCCTCACTTATCTTCTCACTTAGGAGATGCCATAAGATTTAGACTTTAGAAAGAAGCAACAGTTTCTTCATCAGGCAAAGTAGTTCATGGAAATCAATGGACACTTTTACAATGTGTGTGTTGATGGCTTGGTCATTGGTGTGTCCCTGACATGGATTAACTACATGTTCTCCAAGATGCTCGTGAATGTCCGTATGGATGCCACGATGTAGGGAGATGCATGACAATAAAAATCCTGATGGCAAGATACTATTGGCCTACAATCTTTAGGGATGTCCATCATTTTGTCTAATCTTGTGAATGTTGCCAAAGAGATGCTAGGATGACTGCATGAATGGAGGGCTCTCAATAGTGGTTTCAACCATTGGAGCCCTTTGACATATGGGGCATTAACTTCATGGGTTGCATCACACCCATGTCCAATGGGAAGGTGTATATCATCGTAGCAGTTGACTACTTCACTAAATGGGAAAAAGCAGTAGCCATTACTGATTGTACATTATCCACTACTGCTAGATTTGTACAACAACATCTTGTTAATAAGTTTGGAGTGCCACATGTACTAATTTTTGACAATGGAACTCACTTTAGTAGTGCCACTTTTTGAAAAGTTATGCAATGGTTGGGGGTTGAACATAAATTAACAACACCCTGTCACCCCCAAGCCAATAGTCAAGTAGAAGTAACTAACTTGGAGATCACAAAGATCTCAACAAGATCCATAAGCAAATATAGGAGAGATTGGAGCACAAAACTCAACTATCCTCTTTGGGCCTACTGCTCAATATGGAAACTCCCTATTGGCTATTCTCTATATGAGCTAGTGTACGGAAAACTATCAATGCTCCCAATTCAATCCAAGCTCCATACATTCTCAATAGCCTACGATTTGAATCTTGACTTGAGTTTAGCACAAAGAGAAAGATTGATCAACCTTAATGTGGTAGATGAGAATCAATTAGTGGTCCTATCTTTGAATGAAGTGCACAAGGCATTTAATAAGCAATGTCAGGACCTCAAAATATGGAAAGTGAAATTTCAACCAAGAGCTAAGGTTCTTTATTGGAACCCCACACATGTACCCTAGAAAACAAAGTTCCAAATGTTGTAGGAGGGACCTTATATAATTGATCAAACCTTTCACTCTAGGGCCATGTTAATCTACAAGCTTAAGAGTCAAAATAAACAGTAGTTGGTCAACATCCAACAAGTGAAACCTTTCCTAGAACCAAGACAAACTAGTGCAATTAGCACCTTAACAGATGGATAATCATGTTCAATTTTTCAAATCTCCTTCTTCCAACTTAGTTATGGGGAAGATGGCCATCCTTGTCAAGCATCCATATGGACTCTTAGTTTTTCTATTTTTTGGTTTCCATGTTTTTGAATTTACAAGCTATTTATTTTATGAATTTTTGATTTTCAAGTTTTATTTTTCATTTTACACCATTTTTTGTTTTGCACCATTGTTAGTACATTTGAATCTTTTTTGGATAATCTACACTTTCTTATATATTTTACTTTGTTTAGTTTGAGTATGAATTTTCATTATTTTTGCTAATAAAAATGCTTTATTACTACAGGATATGGTACCATTGTTGTTATTTACTAATGATGGTTTGTGCCTAATGTTGTCATTGTCAATGTTTGGTTTCTATTTTTGAATTTTGATGTCTGATGATTATGACATGGTTTATTTTTTATGGAATAAGCAGTGAGTCCATGATATCCACTCATTCACAAACTCTATGGTTTTCCTTGTTTTGGAAGTTTGAGGTCCCTTTCATTAAAGAAACTTTTAATCTATTGGTGACCTTGATAGTTTCCAGAATTGGGAAGGATTCAAAGGTTTGTACAAGGTGTGACTTCAAGTGGACTCAATACTCTTTGTACTCTTCTACTAGCTTGAGTGCTTGGGTGTTTCTCATTGACTACTTACCGTTCCATGTTAACCACTAATAGGAAGTCAAATAAAGTCTTTGCATGGTGTGGTTTCCATCTAAAAAAAAAAAACACAATGGGAATTCAAAGTAGATCCCTTAGACAAATAAATTGGCTACAAGCATTGGTTATGGGACTAGAAAGACATGTTACCCATGCCTAAAAGTCCCCTCTAACTAAGGCCCTATCTCACTTTCTACTTCTTTTTTTTTCTCTTTGTGGAATAGTAGTTGTTTGTGGGAGCACTCTCATGTCTTGAGAGGATGAATCAGTTTTGGAGTGGCGATGCAAAGTCACTGAAAGAGGCTGATTTTGGTCTGGACTAGGGATGGATCTTCTTAGGTCATTTTAAACACAAACACCACAAGGGACTTCTTATGACCTCAATTTGAGATTCCATCCCACCTTCTCAGTCATCCATCTATGCTACTATAACTCACCTCACTGCCAGTTTCTATGTTATGCTTGATGTCTTTGTTTGATGTGTTGGAATTCTTGGATAGATTCTTTATAGTTGGTCCTTAACTTTTTATGATCATTAATCGGCTGTGGGGCCCACAAACTTCTTAGTTGCGGTTATGTAATGGCAAAAAGGGCATGTGCCTGCTATGGGAGGACCCACTTGCATATCTCTTAGCTTGGTTAGTTAAGTTCCTTACGTTAGACATTGTTATAATCTTATCTTTCGCATATTCCATTATGTATCTAGCAAAGTGCTCCTTAGACTCCCATAATATTCATTCTTTGGATTATTTTATCAATTTTCTCAATTTTCTAAACTCCAATACCCTCTTCTACTATTTTCATCATGTTTGTGGTTTTTTGGGCTTCCATTTGACCCTAATTTCACTAAAAAACTCCTTGTATTTTGAAAGTTTGATCGAAGCCAATGGTGGTCAACAACTATGTTGACTAGGCCTAGTCGATGCAGCTGACCTCGTCAACAAGGCCTTGTGGATGCATACCAAAAATCCTATAAATACCACTGCATACTTTGAAATGTTTTGTTATTTTCTTCATAACATGAGGGGAGTTTTTGCCATTTTTTAGAGCCCAAAACCTTATAGAGTCCATAACTTCCCAACCGTTTGTCCAAATTACTTCGTTCTTTAATCTTACAACTATCGGAGGTAAGCTCTTCATTGTTTGGGTTGCAAACCTTAAAGTTTTTGATGAAATGTTTTGACAATTTTTCTAACTCCCCCAAAGGGTTAATGAATACAATGATATGAAACCATCAAATTTTGAGAGTTAACCCTTCCAACACCCTCTGGAATGACTTATTAAGATTAAAAAACAAATAAAATAATGATTAAAATTAATTAAATCAACCATAATCACAACTTAGTCAAGTGTAACTATCCTAAGGAGATCATTTATCCCAATTGTTTCATGTTACACAACAATTGCTAGCCTATGGTCATGTTGTGATTACAAATGGTGCCAACATTGAAATGACCATAGGAGGAAGGACCCTCTCAACCAAAGGAGAAATGGTCGAGAACTGGAAGGGACCAACAAGAACAAGCCTAGGAGTTGCCAGAGGCAACGCATGCAACGGGATCTCTTCGAGAGGATCCCAAAGTGGAATCTGTTCGACAGATTCCTAAAGAAGAAGTTCCATCAGAATAATTGTAGTGAGTGGAAGCACTAGGATCCATACCAAGGCTTGAAGTCACACTAACACAAGCCTACCTTGACACCATCAGGCCCCGTGATATCCAACGCTCAGTTCTTGAGGAACTGAACTTCGAGCCATTTTTAGAACATGCTCTAGCAAAGGTGAAAACACAATTGCAAACTTCTTCCATGTGGCCAGTCATCACTTTCAGTGGGGAGTGGTACATTTGAGAAACGTACCTCTTCTGGAACAACAGAAGGGTAGGCTCCATAGTGAAAATCAAGGATATTCAAGTGTCCTACTCTATTGAAGCTATCGCACACACATTGGGGTTGCTTGATACTAGGTCACAACTAGCAGAGCTATCTACATAGGCTGACCCTAAGGCCAAAAAGGAGTGGACCCAACAATGTTATGGGGTCAACTGTAAGGAGTTTGGTGCACTCACATCAACAGAATGCATATACTTCAAAATCGTGACCTATCAGCTCAATCTGATGGTGAGGCCTAGTAAGGTCATTGCCTTTTTTGCCTAAGCATGCGTTGCTCTAAGCGGGAGATTTCCAAAAAACCTTCCACAAATGATCTATTTAGAGATCGAGAAGTGCTTCAAAGAAAATGAATGTGGAAGGAAAACCCTGCATTTTCCATGCCTCATTTAGAAACTTTACAAAAAGGGTAGCGATTGTTTTCTATGAAAATGACATTATCAGGCATGCTCCTTTGGCCTCGTGGTTTGAAATAATGAAGGACAAGATGCCTACCATGACTAAAGAAGGGGAGCAACAACTGCCACCTGCATCGCCTACTTAAGAAACAACAGCAGAGGCTTGCATAGCCATTAAGCTCTTGCGCAAAATCTGAGAACAACTCTTGCATGAGTAGGAGTAGCGTGTAGGAAGGAGTGGTGGAGATCTATCCATATGTTATCCTATGGTGAGTCATCTTAATGAGATGGCTCAGACAATTAGCTAGATGGAAAGATGTGCCCTGATATTCTTTGCCCAAAGAATGTAGTTGTCTATGAGGTTAGAATCCAATGCTCGTGAGGTGATGATGTCTTTATCTCAACACCATTCATTCTCAGAAATCTATAGAAATGTTGCCTACTTTTTATTGTGTTTGGAGGAAGGCGAGGGGGCAACTATACTAGTAATGCAACATGAAAGAGAGAAGACCATTTTTGAGGTAGTCTTTGACTGAATCGTTGAAGCACTTAATGCACCTACGTCATTTGTACCAAACGTATTTGCACTTCAAGATGTGTAGACATCCATAGGTATGATTAGCGAAAGATTGAATGTAGCCTAGCATGAAGAATTGTTGGACTAACTAGTAGGAAATAGGCAACCAATTTCATATATCTTCAAATTTTTGGACAACATCACTACAACCCAGTCGAAGCTATTAGAAGTAAAGGGCAAGTGCATTATCCTAGACGGGCAACTTGGAAATGGCCCAAGCATAGAATCAATGCTTGGCCACAGAAGTTGTTGAACTAGGTGCCCATTTTAGTAATCTTACACTCCTTAGCTAAGCAACAACCAAAGATGAAGCTTTTCAATAGCTTCAAGAACAAGTAAAACAAGTTGACTGGGAAATGGTAACTGCCATCTTCAACTAGTCTATAGCAAAAGCAAAAACCTACTTGGTTCAGAAGGAATAGGTTTAGATAGACCAGGAAAATGAATCACCGATCGTAGAAAATCATCATCTATGCAATGTTGATACATAGAAGCAACAAATGAAAGAATTCATTCATTAAAAGTAGGAGCAGCTCGCCAAGGTAAATACTAAGTTGAGAAAATTGGCTACGGAGAATCAAAATTTTTCTAAGGAGGAAGTCTGAATCTTACACTAGAAGTCTACCATTGAGATTGCTATTTGGAAAAATGAGGCTCTCAAGTTTGAAAGAGTTAAAAATCACTATAGAGACCAAGTTGGTTTGTAGAAGGAGGTAAATGAAAACCATATTCAAATGGATAAGGTAAAAGTAAATGAAGCCCTTTAGCAACTCCAGCAAGGGAGAGATGTGTGGAAGCCCATCAATGATGGGATTGATGCCTATAACAAAGTAGGGATTTTCTTGAAGGAGTTGTAGATTGAAGAAATGATAGAATACATAGAATTGGCCAATCTTTGCTATGTAAACTTGGCGATGCTGACTACCAAATAGCCGTGGTCAGAATTGGAACAACAAGAGGCTGAGTTCAAGCACTACAAGAACACCAAGGACAAGCTTATGACAGCAACTGTTGAACTCAAAGTTCTTAGGGCACAATTCACAGATCAATGATCAGTTATCGAGAAATTGGCCAAGAGAATGAATGATTACTAGGAGCAAAAAAATGTAGTTAGAGTGTTTAGCATCGAGCACAAACAATTTACTACCTAATTCATCAAGGCAAAGGAGCTATTCCTAGCAATTCCTTGTCCTTGGGATGTGCTCATTCCAACTCACATTAGAAAAGCTACATGAATAGTTCACAATTCCACGAGTAAGGAGGAGAATATGAAAGCATTGTTGGATGCTTTTTGCCTCCTGCTAGAAGTTGTAGTAGTAGCAGGACAGCCGCAACTACCTTAGCAACTGCACATGCCTGAAGTTAGCGAAGGTCTTTCAGAGCCTTAGGAACCTTTAGCGCCTAGGACTATTTGATCTTCTCAACCAACTTCATGCCATTAGAGGACATGCTATCTAATTTTTTAAAGTCATGTCATGGTGTTTGATTTTGTGTCATGAACAATACAATTTTTGTAACATGTTGATTTGTACACTCAGGGACTTAGTTTTGTCAAGTTAATTTGTCTAGTCTAGAGTCATTTAATAACCCCATACCTTTCCAATTCTGGAAAGAAACTTGAGGACAAGTTTTGATTTAGTTGTATGGGTATGATGAGTTGTGGTTGGCTGCGTCGACAAGGCCTTATTGACTAGGGCTTGTCTATGCATTGTTTCATGCATTGACATGGCCCCATCAATGCAAGGTCCAATTTTACTTATAAATACATGCTCAATAGCCACATTTATGGCATCAATCAGTCATAGTGTAGTCAAGCTCTTGCAGTTTTTCCATTTGAAAGTTAGAATATTTTTTTGAGTGCCTACAGTAGGAGTCATTGAGTGTATGAATCTTTATTTCAGCAATTGTGTACCTAAGCACGATTGTGTGTGCAGCAATAAAGATGAACTTCTTGATAAGCCTTGTAGCATTCTGGATGGTTTAAATGTTTCATTTATGCATTCAATATTTTCAGTGATTTATTCAATGTTTTCCAGTAATTAAGCTAATTAGGTAATTAAGCGAGATAAGATAGATAGATTAATTACATAAGTACAACTGCTTTGAGCATAACACACTTTTGCTTGGTAATCGAAGCAATGTTAATGCTTGGTGCACCTAGCACTGTAGCGCTTGGTAACCTAGTAGTGGATATGTGGGTTCAAGACATGTACAGAAAGTGGGTCCAGATACTTATGTTAGGACTAGTTAGAGATCAGTTAGTTTTTAGATCAAATTAGCCATTAAACTACTTTATCTCTCTCTTCAAGCACCAAAGAACCTAAAACATAAAATGATAAAAACGATATGCCTCGATTACACTTAACCATACCTTTGAGCTTCACAAGTGTAATTGGGAAGACAATGAGCAAGCTTAGGGCAAGGTTCACGGCTTAGAAGACTAATGCACTGAAAACTATGAAGTCCATATAATTTGCCCGAATCATGTGTGAATGCTTTATGATTTGTATGGTTGTGCATAGGGATACCTCACCACTCATCACAAAGTTACTCTTACAATTGATCAAGTGTGGTAGTATCTTCATTTGTTCCTTAAGACATGGAAACATGGTGGGAATTTTCTCTTGCATTTTAGTGATAGATTGTTTGAAGTGTGAGTAATGTGGAGCTTTACATGTCTTGTTCAAACCATTAGCTACCTTTTAAATATGTAATTATATTATAGGGAATCTTATAGGTTTGATCAATATGATTAGTTCTCTAAGCATTGAAATGAAAGATGTAGTAGGTAATTTGAGGATCAGTTTTGTTGGAATATGTTTATGAAGAAGATGTACAATTGTTAATTTCTCAATCAATATGATGGATATAATAAAGAGCCTTAATGATGACCAATGACTTAGGATGGTGATGAAAGAATAAAGGAGATGAGTACGTATAAGTGAAGAAAGAGAAAGTGGAACTAAAAATTAAAAGGAATCCTGCATACTAAAGTGTCTACATATCAAGAATTATGAAGCAATAACAAAAGAAGAATTCATAAGATTGAGTAGTCTACAACATGTAATAAAGAAGAAGGAAGCATTATCAAATGATGGAAAATGTTAGAGATACTTCAAGAGAAGCAAAAAAGGGTATGAAGAAAAACCAAGGAGAGTCAAAAGATACTAGGACAAGTTCGTAAGACATTAGTAGAGATTTCATGAAACTCAAATGTAGTTGTAGGTAAATATTTACAAAACTACAAAATCATGAGATATCTGAATGGAACTCAAGCATGTAGGATGAGATGAAGAAGGTAAGCATGAAATCACCAGTGTTAAAAAAGAAATAGGTACCAAACTGAAAAAATTAATTAAAAAAATTTATAGAACATTAAATCATCAACATAGAATAGAGTTTAATGAAAAGGCCCAATGGTTTTGGAATGCATTTTTAGGTTTTCATTTGTGTAACCAATCTTGAAAGACCTTGTCTTTAGGGTAGAAAAAAGATTAGACTTTGCCTTTGTTCAAAAGCACGCTTAGAGATCTTCACTTCTTATTAAAGAGCTTCTCTTGTAAAGATAAGAAGAATACTCTCTCCAAATAAAAATGAAAGAAATAATCAGTAATAAAGGAAAAAATGCAACAAAAATGAATATTTAAAATTTGCAACAATTTCAATTAAGTATTAATGATTTCATTCTTTGTGATCAACCTACTTTGTCTACTACTTTTATTTGTATTTAGAAGTGTCTTCGGCTTCTTGTTCTTTATTTTAATTGGAAGTTTCATTGTGCAATTATTTTCTAGTAGTAAGAACATTATTATGATCTTTCTTCAAGAGTTAAATATTAGATTCTTAAAGATGTTGCTTTTCCATTATAACTTCAAGTAGGAAAACTTCTAGCAAAGGCCAAAAAATTAATTCTTTTTTTACAATATTAATTTTATTTTTGTGAGCTCAAGTTGGAAAGCTTTAAGCTTCTATTGCAATTTGTTTTTTATTTTTGGTTATTGTATTTAGTTTTCTTTTGAGAGAGTAATCATCTTCTCCTTACATCAATTGCTTTGATAAAAAGTAAAAAGTTGTAAGAATAAGAGCGCTTTTGAATGAGGGAAGCACTTGATCCTTTTCCTACTTTAGAGAGGAAGTTTTTTAGAATTAGTTGTAAGAATAAAAACCTAAAAGGGCACCCCAAAACTATTTAGATTTATTTTTATACTCTCTTCTTTACTAATGATTTGATATACTTTGAATTTTTAAATCACTATTCATTTTTTTGGGATCTAGCGTCTTCCTATATATATTACTTATAGGCTATGTGATAAGTTTAAAGGATGTCTTAACAAGGTATGGATCTTCTAAGCTTTGAAGATTCCCATTATAATATCATGCCCCATTATAACTTAAAAAAAATAAACCATAACATACTTTCGAAAGTGTATTTAAATAGTTAAACTTTGAATCTATTTCATCATCATTTTGGTATCTTTACCCTATCAATATGGACTAATGTGTTATAGTAGGAAAAGGATTTGATAATCATTTACTAGGTTTTGGTCAACAAAATTGGTTTCTCTATAGTTTTTCTTTTCTAATGGGGGATTCTAAACCCTAGCTTTAATAATTTTGTGAATGCAATTAGAATTGCCTCAAGCCTCGTTAAAAGTTATGTTTCATTTTCTAGTCCAGTCCAACCCTTGATGAAAACATCATTTATCTATTAGTGTTCTAGAGCTATTTTTGAAAAACTAATGGCATTAAGATTTTTGAGTTTGTGGTGGTAGCTAATAAATTAGCAAAAAACCTTAGCTTCAAAAGGTAATAAATTAGCTTCTAAGAGCAACATGTGGTAAGTTGTTTGGGGTTTCACTTTCATCTCATCTAATAAAAATAATTTTTATACTCTTTCAATGCCATCCCAACATTTCTTAGAAAGACGTGGACATAATTTTTGTACTCTTTTAATACTATCCTAACATTTCTTAAAAAGAAGTAGACTCCAAATTGACAATTATATAGGATAGTAGCATAATTAGTGGATTGAAAATTTTGCTTCTTTACACTTAATTTCTAAATGTTTAAGGCTTTACATTTATTTAAAAGCATAAAAAACTTTCATACTGGCAATAAAGCAATTTTAACACATTTGTCTTACTATAGGTATTAGCACAAAGAAGCCCCTAAATATTTAGTGGAATTAACCACTTTTATTTTCTACTTGTCTATTATGAAATCAAATTCTACACTTCTTGTGCCTCAAATCATCATTTTGGTTTTAACATCATTTGCTTTCATGCCTAATGAGTCACAAAAATGTGTAAACTTTGAAACAACTTATGCATGCCGCTTTCTAAAGTGTAGAGCAAAGTAGCATCATCAACATACAAAAAACGATTAGTAAGATGATTATCAATTTTAATTGCATTTATCTAATGATTGTATTAAGCCAAATTTCAAGGGAATCAATGAAGATTCCAAAATAAGTTTGGAGATAGGGAACAACCATGTTTTACAACAATATTGCTGAAATAGTATATATTTTCCTCTAAATCATTATCTTAGATTTCAATAAGATTGTGGTAAAGCTTCTAGATGGCTTCAATTAGATAATGAGAACCACCAATATTAGTTAAACACTTCCAAATCCTCTTCTTGATGATGGAGTCAAAAGCTTGTGAAAAATCTACAAAACAAATGAAAAGCTTTCTATTAGATCTTAAGTTCTTAAGTGTGAAGGGGTCTAATAGCAATCCTTCCTTACCCTTTTTCATCAACCCTTTTTTATTTTCCTTTTAAAAAAAAAGAACCTAAGAAAAAATCCGAAAGTTGTGGCTAGCCATGATCTAAAGAATCACAGCTTCTTCATGAAGTTTAGCATAAGTCTTGTGCTAAAAGGTGTCCTCTATACTAATAACTATTATTTATAAGATGATTGGCAATAATTTATTAATTAGGAATTATAATATGTATATAGTAAAAATTATGATTTATGAAGTATTAAATCTTGATTAAACAAGATGGTGTGAAAAGGTTGGTCTATATTTAGTGCTCTTTCCATTATGTGAGTATTTTAATCGTGATTAGAACATTATAGTTTACTTGCAAGTTTCATTTTATGTCATGATTTTGTGAGCTTTTTGATTTTTTATTTTACATATTCTTGCTTGCTTTGAAAACTTTTGTAATTTTTGGTATCCTTGCACTTTCATGCAACTCAAAGTTTGGGACCAAATGTTGATATCAACTTTCCCATGTTAGCATGGGGCCATGATTAATTAGTTTTAACCTCGTGACATCGATGAATCTTAGTTTGGATCAATAAAGTTATATATTTGTAGTTTATAGTAGAATATTTTATTTTATTTTAGAGACAATGCAAATGTAAGATGTATGACGCAAATAAGTTCCTTACTATATACTATACAACAAGAAAGTCTATCAATAATATGCTCTCCTCTTTTAGAGAGAACCTTTATAGGCATAGTTTTTTGAAAAACTGTATGTTCATGAATTTGGAACCTTATATTAAGCTTGAGGCTTCAGTTCCATAGTTAAAACTCTATCTACATTGCTTGCTACTACTTAAACAAGATACAGGTTTTGTTGTGGAATTTTGCGTAACTAGTAGTGGCATGATTGTCATAGGAGCACCAACATAGTAGTTATGAGGTTTGTCTTTCCACTTCCTGTTCACCTAACAATGCTTATCTTGTGGCTTGCTTCAAATATATATGTAATTCGACAAAAAACAAGTGGGCTATTGTTTCTATATCTTATCTACAAATTTTGCAACTCCACTTCTTCCTACAAAGGCTAATCAATTGGTGGTTGATCATCTTGCATGACCTCTGGTGCTTCTCTTGTTATTTGGATGTTCTATTTTATACACTCCACCAATAATATGTAGTGCGATAGAGTACATTGATTTTAACTACTTGAAACCAATGTCATATTTGAAAAGAGTCCTTAAGACAAGGCCATTCTAACAAAAGCTAGCTAAACACTACCTTTATGCATTAATACCGTAGTGAGGGCAAGATAACAGAGAAGAGTTGCACTAAAAGCTTCCACCATTTGAATTAGATACTTGGTTGCCGAAAAAGTGTTAAGAAAGGGTCGTAGATAATAATAGGTTAGCAACAACTTGTAAGAAGAAACAACACTAAGCAATAATAGCAACTTATAGTTGGAAGCACTAGTAATAGTAACTTAGAATTAAGATTTCAATATAGGGAGAAAGGGAAACTAGAAAGAAATAAAAAGTAGAAGAAAGAAGCAAGGGATTTTTGTTAAATCCTTCCATCATCTTTCTTCACTTCTTCCATAGGCTTTTATAGCCCATGGAGATGCTTTCTCTTCCTTGCTTTCCTTCTTAGAGAGAAAAACATGGATGCCATGTGTCTTTTATGCATGGAAGTTTTGGATACTTCAATGAATGTTTGAATTTATCCTTAATGATGCTCCAAATCTTTTCTTATTCTTCAATATCTTTTATTATTTTATCTCCTTGTTTATCTCCACGTATACCATATATTCAAGTAAAAAAAAGCAAAAATTTAATATACTAATAGTTAACTAGAAAAAAATTCTTATCATTATTATAATTATTATGAACTAAAAAAACTAGACTTAAGGCCCCACAAGTGAGCGATGTTGGACACAACATCAAGCCCTAAATAAATCATGCAAACAACATGTTTTAGAAATGATGGGACGCGATATCGCAAGGGCCGCAATATCGCATCTGCCGCGATATCACAGTCCGCCACCATTTCTATAAATAAGAGGTGGCTCTCCCTTGTTTTGTAATCTAGATCTAGACCTTAGCCAAACTCTTGCAGTTTTTCCATTCCAGAGTTAGAGTAATTTCCATGAGCCTGCAGTAGGAGTTCCAAAGTGAACAGATCTGTATTCGAGCAAATATTGTACCTGAGCACAAGTTTGTGTACGGAAATAAAGATGAACTTTTTGGATAAACCTTGCAGTGCATGGACTAAGCTAATTAGGACTTTAATTATTGTTAATTATTTAAATAATTTATTAGTTAATTAATCTCTCTCAACCCTCACCACTCCTAGTTAAGTGCATTCAGTACGACTGCTTCGAGCACGTGCGTTACGCTTGGTAATCCCAGTAACAAATAGCGTTTGGTAATCCCAAAAGGTTGCATTGGTTCGAGGTATGAACGACAAGTGGGAATGGATATTGATGCTAGGCATTAGAATTTAGTTAGTTAAAGTTAGTTACTTAGTCTCTTCACCATTTCCCTCGTTAGCATAGGAGATAAAACATAAAAGATATAAAAATCACATACCTTAGACTTACTTAACCATACAACCGTGACAAATACAAGTAACTCTGGGAAGACAATGAATGATTAACCTTAAGTGTTCCATAAGGCGTGTAGGCACTTAGTCTGCGGAGTTTGACTGGATCGCACGTGTAACGCTCATATTTGTATGGATGAGTGTAGGGGTGCCTCGCCACTCATCATTGGCGCCGTTACTGAGGACTAAGTTTTTTGTGCGCTAGTAGAACATAGGACATCATCCACATCGTTGGGAAGCTTAAATGAACCCTTAGGGTTAATCAAAAGAAAATTTAAACAACGGTCAATAGCACACCGACAGGATAACAATGTTTTCTTCTTCTCATAAAAGCACTTACCACCTAGGGATCACACAAGAGATAGTTAGCGACCTAACACACATAACCAAGAACCACCAGTTCCTCAATAGTATCGGGTGGTATATACTCATCACGATGAGTATATTCCTGATTTTACTTTTATCCTCCATCAGGATGAACAACTGCACTGGAGAGACCTGCAAGGTAACATAGTGTTACCCCTAGATTGGACAGTCCCTAACATGCTCCTTCGTGCTCTTGCATAGATAGGCATGATAGAATTATACACTGAATATGTTGTAGAAGATTATGACACAAGGGATTAGCATCCCATAGCAGTGCAACATCTAAGGGACTCGCGGCAGGAGAGTTATCACACATCGTTGAAGAGCAAAGGACCCTGCAACGCTTCACCTGTCATAAGAGAAGTTAAGGATGGTGAACCTATCTCAATAGGTTCTCCACAAAATGATGTTCCCCCTCCTCACAATGGTGAGGAGGTAGGGTATCAGAACCTACACTCTATGATTGACAACCCTGGTTCTGATTCCCATGAACACCAAGTGTTCGATGAGGGAACAGAAACACATGACAAAGGCGGGAAATTTGATTGTCATCACGATTGTGGTCATAGCCACCGAAGAGAAGGTAAGAAACATCGTCATGGTGATGGTTCTCCTTCTTCTTCCTCTTCATCACATCATTCACCCTCTCCTTCCACATCCAGATGTAGTCACAAAGAGCACAACTGTGAGGATAAGGGTAAGGATAAGAAAAATGAGAGACCTCGACGAGAGAGTCGAGAGTGAGGACGAGGGCATTCTAGAGAGTCAAGGCATGAAAGAAGGGAAAGTAGGGAACCACGTAGGTATCATAGACATCATGAGAGAGATGATCATGACGAGCCCCTACTAGCAACCTGGAGTATGTTAGACATTACGGAGGCTGTGAGAATACCTACAAGGCACTAGAAAGATAGTCGGATCAAGAGACTAGACATGAATAATATCCCACGATTTGAGTGGGGATACAATGTTGATCCGCAAAACCACTTACAGGAATTCCATGATGCCTGTGCCTTGCAGAATATTGAAAATGAGTGGCAGAAGTTAAAGTTGTTCCTTAGGACACTCATAAAGAAAGCAGAAAGTTGGTACCGGTCCTTAGAACCGGAAACCATTAGGAGGTGGAGTACGATGCTAGAGTTGTTTAATGATAAGTATCAAACGTACTCCCGAGTGTCCAACTTGTGTAAGAAGATCCAAAGATGGAAGTAGGGTACTTACAAACCCTTGGATGCTGCCATGGGCCGATATTATGCATTGTTACATCGTTGCTCGGGCCATGGTTACGCACAATAGGATCAACTACGCCATCTTGTAGATGAGCTAAGACATGAAACCAGGAGGACCCTTGGGACATATGTCCAAGGGAGATTATTTGAACTTAGATCCCATGAGGTGCATAGACTATTGGAGCAAGTAGTTAAGGAAGAAGGGGAGCTATGGAAAAGAGAAAGCACGGAAGAGTACAACCGTGATCCTTCCCTCCGAAAGAGGGGAGTGAGATTTTGTGAGGAAGAGGATGAGTCACCATTCAAAGAGTTGGTGAATAGAAAAACCTTGCCACTTCAGAAATTAACAACAGAAGTGTCGGCTAAGGTAGATCAAATATGGAGCTCCTTAGGTAGTAAAATTGAAACTGTCCTAAAAATCGTAGAGGAGTCTAAGGAGGATCGAAGTAGTGATCATGATAAGAAAAAGTGGAGAGATTCAAACCATGCACGTAACAAGGGGAAGGGAAAAATGACTATCGCTGATGAGGTTGTGGATTCTGACATGGACAATGACGGTGGATGTGAGATCTACCAATATGACCATCCTAAGGGATGTTGCCCAATAATCTCACATCTGCAAGAGTCTGGGGTGTATGCACTCAACCCAAGACTTAACAAATGGGAAGCACCCTGAAGGTTACCTTATCCCCAAGGTAACTCAAGGCAGTTCCACCAACCGTGAACATATTATCCAAGTAGAACTTCGCCACAACCTATCGGGCAACACCAGCAATGGCAACACCCACAGTCATGGGGGATGCCACCGCCTAGGCAACAATACCCTTACCGGCAACCAAACCCATATGGCTATTACATGCAGTAGCTAGTTTCTCCAAGTGACTCTATGGGTCACATAATCCCATGACGTCATTACTAAGTTCAAGAGTATTTTAGGACTCCTTCTCCTATGGGAGACACACCACATACATACCATCCTCCGAATCCATCCGCATCTTTTACGCCAATAGTTCCACTACCACCCGATCCAACGATGTAAGGGGAACTCCCCACTCAACCGCAGCAACGTAATGCTACGAGAGCTGTAAACCCTCAACCCACTGCTAGTTTTGACAACTGCATGAAAAGAAGACCTTTCTTTAGAACCAAAACCCAAAAAAGCTCTCACAACCACAAGCGGTTGAGTCTGTGCATGCTCCTCCAGCAAATAAGGTTTCGGAGCTCCCTTCAAACCAACAACGGAGCTCAACACATACGGTTATGTTAACACATACCGTTACTAACTAGATCAAGGTAGGACACCTTCCCAAGAAACTCTCTGATCCTGGAAGTCCCTTAATCTACCTCCACGTTGCTGGGAACGAACCATGTAAGGCTCTTCTTGACTCAGGTTTCGGAGTCAACTTAATGTCACAAGAAATGTATAAAGCCTGGAACTTGCCTCCACTCAAGAAGAGCAATATTCAAATAGAGTTGGTTGACCAGTCCATCACTATTCCTTTGGGATTGGTGGAGGACATCATTACCACTCTGTGTGGTTGGTCATACCTAGCTAATTTCCTAGTGATAGAAGTCAACAGTAACAAAGGGAACTTCCCAATTATAATGGGGAGGGCATGGCTCAGCACCATCAACACATGCCTAGGAATCCATGATCTTTCCTTGGAAATATCTAAGGAAAACATTTATGGAAAGATCGAGAAGAAGAAAGTTCCATGCATCACATACAGTGACTCAGAGGGTGATGACATGGAGGAATGCTCAGCATCTCCTGCATGCAATTGGTGTGCCCAGGAAACGCAGATACAAAAGTGCCTATATGTGGCAACCACACAACAAGAGAACACCTAGTGGTTGATAGCTAATCAAGAGAGAAGCCCACTAACATGCATGGAATGAATTGGGGGAACAACTTGCACCCACAACGAAAGCATAGATACATTAGAATGTGAGCATCACCAACTTCCAACCCTTAACCTTAAAACATAAATGGGGAGAAGTGGGACACTTTTGAGAAATTCAAACAAATGCTCATTATTTTGGATCTCTCCCTTTCAATTCAGTCATGGGGGAGATAGCCACCTATGCTGATCATTCGGGGCCTCAGTTTCTTTTTAGATTTTTGTTTTACAATTTCTTTAACTTTTCTTGTTTTTGTTTTACAACATCGTTCATACTTTTTCTTTTATTTGTGTGTATGTGTGTGTCTTATCCATTTTGTTAAGTTTGTCACCTAATAAGTGCTCTTAGTGATGGTATGAACTATTTTCTATTGGTTGCTAATGTTTGGTTTTTACCTTTAAGATTATGATGTTGATACTAACGTATGGTTCTTTTGATATAGCAGGAAATGAGTCCACTTCATCCATACATCCACAAATTTCTATGGTCTCTATTGGCTTGGAATTGTACAGTCCCTTTCTCAATAATAAGAACTATAATGAATCAGTGACTGGGCATTTCTCAAACTAAGGAAGGACTCAAGGATTGTAAAGGGTGTGACTTCAAGGGAACTCGATGCATTTGTGTTGGCCATTCTCTTGGGTGCTTGAATGTTTTCTTCTTGAGTTTTCCTTCCCATTCTGACATTGCTCCATTATTGGGAAGCTGAGCTAATAAAAATAATAAGTCTTTGCATGGTGTGGTTCTCACATATAAACACAAAAAAGAAAGAAAGTGGGAATTCAAAGCACACCCCTTAGACAAAATAATCATCTGGGCTACAAGCACTGGTTATGAAACTAAAATAAATATGTTCTCTCTAACTAAGGCCCTTCTCACTTCCTATTCTCTCCTCCTTCGCTTCGTCAGAATGGTGGTGGCTCTTTGGGGGATGCATTCTTATTACTTCAAGTGGATGGATGAGCCGAATGTATTAATGCGAAGTCATTGAATGTGGTTTGTTTGAGGCTAGATTTGGAATGGGATCTACTAAGTGACATTAATCATTAAATACACAAGGGGCTGTACACCACCTTGTTCTTGAGACTCCATTTCATTCTCTCCTCTTCATCCTGCTTTCTCCATTGATCACCTCATTGTCGATTGTATCATTGGTGTATATATTGGTTGATGCATTGTTTTCTTTGTGGTAAATTATTATGGTTAAGAATTTAACTTTTGTTTTCAAATGACATTCTTGGAGCCTATGGACTCTTTGAATGTGGGATTGTCAGGGCATTAAGGGTATGAGCCTGCTTTGGGGCGGACCCACTAGCATTCCTATTTGGTGCACCTGTTAAATTCTTTCCCTTAACATTTTTTGGAATCAACTCTATTTTGTTCATTTCCATCTTGACATCCCTTTCATCGATGTTACAGTTGTCTCTTTTTCTTCATCTTTCTTATTCCTTTTCTTTCTCCATTTTATCGCTACCGGAGGTTCGCTCTTAGTCATGGGGGTCCGGACCCAATTTTTTTGATTTTCTCCTAACCCCTACACCTTCGGTAGTCACCATTATTATATCTCCAAAATCTACAATCAACCATACCACAACTTAGCCAATGGACCTTTTCACCAAAGCAAGGTATCAACTGCATTGTGATTCATTTACCCTTGCTAATATAAGACTGTGTTGTGTGTGCAGATGTCAATCATACAACAATGGATTGGATCTGGAGGGAACACTTGGAATGGATCGGTGCTGAAGTAGTTATGTAAGGAACGAGATGGATGGTGCACTTACAGATAGACAACGAAAGGCGTAATCTTGGCGTTGGCAGCAGCAAACTTCTTCTCTCTTCTCTCTTCTCTCTTAGCTACCAAATAAGGCCTGATGTCAAATATATAAAGTGTTCACTCTTGTTGTCGTGAACACCAGTTTTTTCATGTTCTGTAATGATGATCCATTCACATGTCGTCCCATTCACCATTAGTTCCATTCAAGTTAATAATCCCATACCTTCCCAATATTTTGTAAGAACTCGAGGAGGAGTTTTTATTCAGTCATGGGGGAATGATGGGATGCAATATCGTAGTCCACCGCCATTTCTATAAATAAGATGTCGCTCTCCCTTGTTTCGCAATCTAGATCTAGACCTTAGCCAAACCCTAAACCCTAAACCCTAATTTCCATGTGCCCGCAGTAGGAGTCCCAAAGTGAACGGATCTTTATTCGAGCAAATATTGTACTTGAGCACAAGTTTGTGTACGGAAATAAAGACGAACTTTTTGGATAAACCTTGCAGTGCATGGACTAAGCTAATTAGGACTTTAATTATTGTTAATTGTTTAAATGATTTATTAATTAATTAATCTCTGTCAACCCTCAACACTCCTAGTTAAGTGCATTCAGTACGACCGCTTTGAGCACGTGTGTTACGCTTGGTAATCCCAGTAACGAATAGTGTTTGGTAATCCCAGAAGGTTGCATTGGTTCAGGGTGTGAACAGCAAGTGGGAACGAATATTGATGCTAGGCATTAGAACTTAGTTAGTTAAAGTTAGTTACTTAGTCTCTTCACC
>MNCI01022494.1:99168-141105 GCA_015680685.1 Gnetum montanum
AAGTTCGACCGAATCACGCGTGTAACACTCGTATTTAATGGTTGAGTGTAGGGGTACGTCGCCACTCATCAAGAAACATTAATGATCCACCTTGATAAAACATTATGAATACTAACTATTTATTACATTATATATAGTAAAATCTATGTATGTTAAATGTATTGTCTTTATTTTTTCTAAATAAATATGCAAAAACGAAAAAATATAAACCTTTAGAAATATGCTTAAAACGTTTTAATTTAATGCTTCAAGATTTATAGTAAGAGACATAAATAGATCAATAATTCTTTTGCAACTTCTCAATACATATGCTAGGAAATTTACCCATGAGATATTTGTTAGTTTTAACTAGTGAGAATCAAAATGACAATTATTATTTTAAATGGAAGGGAAAAGTGAAGTCTAGCTTTATGCCATCATTATGAACTCAAGGTATAGTCACAATGAATCATGATTGGTGATGAGAGCAAATGAACTTAACATTCCAACAGTTGGTTGCTAGCTCAAATCCTTTACAGCCTATCACCAATCCTAAACATTAAGTGACCTCATCATGATTTAGCATAGATTGCTAAACTATGAAAATAACTCAAAACATACATGTCATTTTAAGCAGATGCAACCTAAAGGAGGATGGTATGACATCAACTTAACCTCAAAGGCAACATCATAAAACATGTAGATAGTAGAAAACTTATTAAGATAAAATCCTCATGACTTAGCCTCAATATTTCATTTTTAAATTTAGTCAACAATGAATGAAAGAGTTACAAGTATTATCACAATTTATCAAGTACACTAAATAGAAGCTGAGCATTAAATCCAAACATCCTTTAAGTTTACTTCTAGGGCATGCACCTGTATAAATATGATCCTAAAGCTGCATGTTACTATAATAAAATATAATATTATAAATGCAATAAGATGAAATGTATTCTATTCAAGTGAATATGATATCTAAGGCATCTTATATGGATATATACATATTGTTAATAACTATAAATTATTACATTACTGGTCTACTAGATGTTGATGTGGAACACTAGTATAAAAATGTTTAAGATAGAATACATTGAAGTTTTCGGTGAACTTATTATCTTAAAGGTTTGTTATTTTGTGAAAATTTGGGACTATGATATCCATAACTTGATATGGCCTTAACCATATTAGAGAGTATTTAGTTTGAGGATTTTTTTGCCTAGAATCTCTATCTATTTTTAAAGACTAAATCACCTACTTGGAAGGATTTAGAAGCAACTTATTTTTATCAAGCAAACCTTTTAATAATTTTTTAATGATTTGATAGATTTTCTATTGCTTTTAAACATTTAAGTTCAACATCTCAAAGATATAAGATCTAACAATAAGACTTTCATCAAGACTTAGATAATATAAGAAGAATTCAAAAATGGAAATATGTAAATTAATTGATGATATGGGTTTCATGATAGACTAATTCATAATGGGGTGGTTTGATGGCTTCTTTATAGCATATACAATCTCCCATATTGCCCACATAGATTTTTTATGCTAAGACCTATAGTTATCTATGATAATCTTCCTGATGCCCACTAAGAGATTCTTATTAGAGGACTTAGCTAGACCATTCCCTTATTGATAATATTCTATAATGCTTTAAATTAGGATTTTATTATGCATGGTCCATTCAGTGACTTCTAAGGAAATAATGGTAGGACCACTATCGACTATTGAGGCATATGGATGTTTATATCTTATGATGATAACTTTAAAAGAAACTTAATGACATCACGTGATGTAGCATCGATAGAGGACCTAGCATCTAACGAACATGTGGTATAATCAATTGTTGTTAATATGAATTTTTATTAGCCTGACAATAGTGGATTAATTGCTCTAATAAAGTTGAGTACCCATTGCTTTAATCATGGGTTGTGAAGATGTTGAACTTTTGGTGTTTATACTCGTAAATATTTGATGAGTAGCAAATAGTCCCTATGCTCAATTGTATGAATCACAAGTATTGCACTAGTGATCTGGTCAAATTCTATGGACTTAGTTCCTAAGTGTGCCTATAGAAAAAGATGGTGACTTGGGAAGATGTGATCGTTGTCTTCTTAGCTTTCACTTGTGTAGGTCCTCGTGTATGAATAAGTGTGAACTAAGGCATATGATATTTGTTTATATTTTATATTTTTATGTTTTTTAATCCTAAGTTTAAATGAAAAGATAAATGATGGATAAATTAACTATTTTAACTATCTAATGATTCTTAAGCTAACTAGCCTAACATAAGCATTTAGGCCTACTTGCTGTATGCATCTTGTACTTGTATAAACACTACTAGGTTACCAAATGCCTATTACTGGGTGTACCAAATAGCTACTATTGGGATTACCAAGTGTTAAACAATATCGTTGAAGTGGTTATACTTATGTGTTCAGTATTAGAAACATTAATTACCTAAGAACAAGAATGTAAATTGCATTAATCATAAGTGCTACAAGGAGTATCATGAATCTCATCTTTATTATCGGTCACATCAATGTGTTTAGGTATAATGATGCTTGAATAAAGATCCATACAATTTCTTGAAGTGCTACTATAGGCATTCAAAAAATATTCTAACTTTGGTGAAATAAAACTACAAGAACTTGGCTACACTAATGATATAACGTGCCATAAATGTAATGGCTACACGCATTTATATAAATGTGACATGACACTGTAGGTTGAACCAAAAGCTAAAGTAGTTAAGAAGAGGATTGAGAAACTCCTAAGAATTGGGTTCATCTATCTTATAGTAGACATCGAATGGATAAGTTTACTAATAATTATGGCAAAGAAAGAAGTTCAAAAAAAAATTTAAATCAATTTGAAATTTATAAACATGGTGACATTCAAGGACCATTTTTTATTATTATTTGTTGATTAGGTGATTGACATAATTATAGTCCACATTGATGAGTGGCGAGGTACCCCTACACTCAACCATACGAAACGAGCGTAGCACACATGATCCGGTTGAACTCTGCAGACTAAATGCCTACACGCCCCATGGAACACTTGGGGTTAATCATTCGTTTTCTTCCTAGACTTACTTGTGTTTGTCACGATGTATGGTTAAGTAAGTCTGAGGTATATGATTTTTATAGTCTTTTATGTTTTTCTCCTATGCTATCGAGGTGAAGGGTTGAGAAACTAACTAACTCTAACTAATGACTAAGTGTAAATTAATTAGAATCAGCATCCGTTCCCACTTACCATACACACCCTAAACTATGCAACCACGGCTACCAAACGCTAATCGTTACTAGGATCACCACGCGTAATGCACGTGCTCGAAGTGGTCGTACCGAGGCACTTAACTAGCCGAAGCGTAATGAGCATCCATTCCTTGACTAGCCGTACACATCCTTAGATGCTCGTAATCAAGTCGTACTCATTTTGCATTCTAGGAGTTGAGGGTGATAGAATCTAATCGCGATGAGCAGCCGATTCCTTGATTAGCCGTACACATCCGTAAATGCTCGTAATCAAGTCATACTCATTCCGCGCTACTGCAGGGTAATAAATAATGAGTAAGAAATAACATGTAATAAATAATAAGTAATAAATCCTATTCCATGCACTACAAGGTTTATCCACAAAGCTCGTCTTTATTGCCGTACAAAACTTGCGTTCAGGTACAATGTTGTTCGAATAAAGATTCGTTCACTTGGGGATTCCTACTGCGGGCACATGGAAAATATTCTATCTCTAGAGTGACCAATATGCCAGAGTTTCCCTACTTCTAGCCTAGGATGGGAAATAAGGAGAGTGCCGCCTCTTATTTATAGATTTGGTAGCGGATCGTGATATCGCGTACGTGACATTGCAGGGGATGACGCAATATTGCGTACGCGATATCGCATGGGATGCGAATCGTGTCTCATCATACCCCCATGACTAAATGAAAACTCATCCTCGAGTTCCTTATAATAATATCGGGAAGGTATGGAATTATTAAGGGGAATGGAACTAATGGGATGACATGTGAATGGATCATCATTACAAGACTTGACAAAACTGGTGTTCATGACAACAGGGGTGAACACCTTATTACAATGACATTAGGCCTTTGTTGGCAGCTGAGAAAGAGAGAGAGAAAGAAGTGTTGCTGCTGCCAACGCCAAGATTGCACCTTTGTTGTCCATCCATAAGCGCACCATCGATCTTGCTCCTTGCATAGCTGCTTCAGCGCTGCTCCATTCCAAGTGTTTGCTCCAGATCCAATCCGTTGTTTGTATGATCACCATCTGCACACACAACATAATCTTATATTAGCAAGGGTAAATGAATCATCATGTAATTGATACCTTGCTTCGGTGTAAGTTCATTGGCTAAGTTGTGGTATAGTTGATATGGATCTAGAGATATATTAATGATGACTATCAAAGGTGTAGGGGTTAGAAAGAAAATCAAAAAATTCGGGGCTTGGAGAAAATTGAAAAAATTAGGCCCTGTACCCCCATGACTAATTGTGAACCTTCGGTAGCGTTAGAATGGAGAAAGAAAAGGAGTAAGAAAGATAGATAAAAAGGGACAACTATAGCAACGAGGAAATGGATGTCAAGATGGTAATAAACAAAATAATAATTAATTGCAAAAAATGTTAGGGAAAAGAAGTTAACTGGTGCACCAAATAGGAATGTCAGTGGGTCCTCCCCAAAGCAGGCTCATGCCCTTAATGCCCTAACAAAACCACATTCAAAGAGTCTGTAGGCTCTGGGAATGTCATTTGGAGCAAGAGTAAAAGTCTTAAGCACAAGCGTTTACCGAAAAGAAAACAAAGCATCAACCAAAATATATACACTAATGATACAACTGGCAATGAGGTGAACAATGGGGAGAAGAATGGAGAGAAGAGAGTGGAATGGAATCCCAAGGACAAGGTGGTGTACAACCCCTTGTGTAGGTTATGATTAATGTGACTTGGCACATCTCATTCTAACTCTGGTCTCAAGCCAACCACATCTAGTGACTTCACATCAATGCATTCAGCCAAACCATCCACTTGGATAACAAGGATGCATCTCCAAAGAGCCACCACCATTTGAAAGAAAGAAATGAGAGAATGGGAAGTGAGAAAGGCCTTAGTTAGAGGGAAAACTTTTGGTTCCATAACCAGTGCTTGTAGCCCAAGTTTATTCGTCTAAGGGGTGTGCTTTGAATTTTCACTTTGTTTTTTTTTCTGTGTTTTTATTTTCTTAGCTTTCGATAATTGGGTAACATTGGAACAACAAGAAAAATCAAGAAGAAAACATCTAAGCACCCAAGAGAACGACCAACACAAATGCATCAAGTTCCCTTGAAGTCACACCATTTTCAATCCTTGAGTCCTTCCTTAGTTTCAGAAATTCCCAGCCACTGATTCGTTAAAAGTTCTTATTAAAAAGGAAACTGTACATTTGAATGTTTCTCTTCTTAAGTTGGGGTAGGTTCTAGGCATGATACATCTCTCGTGAAATTAAGTTAACTCCGGAACCTGAGTCAAGAAGAGCCCTATGTGGTTTATTTCCAGTGATTTGTAAATAGATTAAGGGACTCCCAGGGTCAATTAATTTCCTGGAAAGGTGGCCTACCTTGATCCAGTCGGTTACAGTATGCGTTAACATAACCGTATGCGTTAAGCTCTGTTGGACTGAAGGGTGCTCCGAAGTGTTAGATGGTGGAGGAGTGTAAATGGGCTCAACCGCTTGTTGTTGTGAGAGTTTGTCTGGGCTTTTGGTTTCTGAAGAAAGGCCTTCTCTTTTTACAGTTGTTAGAACCAACAACGGGTTGAATATTTATAGCTCTCGCAGCGTGACGTTGCTGCAGTTGAGAAGGAAATTCCCCTTGCATTGTTGGAGCAGGAGGTGTTATGGGAACTACTACTGGTGGAAGAGGTGCGGATGGATTAGGAGGATGGTGTGGGTATGGAGTGTCTCCCAAAGGAGAAGGAGTCCTTCTAAAGTTCTCCCGAACTTGGTAGTGACGGTGGGGAGTTGAGTGACTCATAGAGTCACTTGGAGAAATTGGCTGCTGCACATAATATCCATAAGGGTTAGGCTACTAGTAAGGGTAATGATATTTCGGCAATGGCATCCCCCATGACTGTGGGTATTGCCACTACTGATGCTGTCTGATGGGTTGTCTTGGAGTTCCACTTGGATAATACATTAAGGGTTGGTGGAACTGCCTTGGGGTACCTTGGGGGTAAGGTAACCTTCAGGGTGTTTACCATTGGTTGAGTCTTGGATTAAGCGCATACACCCCAAACTCTTGTAGATGTGAGATGATGGGGAAACATCCCTTAGGATAGTCATAGTGGCAAATCTCACATCCACCGTCATCATCTATGTCGGAGTCCACAGCCACATCGGAGTTAGTGATTTTCCCCTTACCCTTGTTATGAGCAGGGCTTAAATCTCTCCACTTTTTCTTACCTTTGTTACTACTTTGTTCTACCTTAGACTTTTCTACAATTTTTAAGATAGTTTCAATTTTAGAGTCTAAGGAACTCCATATGTCATCTACCGTAGCCGCTATTTCTGTTGTGAGCTTTTGAAGCGGCAAGGTCTTTCTGTTCACCAACTCTTCGATTGGTGACTCATCCTCTTCATGACAAAATTCACTCCCTTTTTTCGAAGAGAGGGGTCACGGTTGTACTCTTCTGCACTTTCCCTTTTTCGTAGCTCACGTTCTTCTTTTGTTACTTGTTCTAACAAGTAATGAACTTCATGGGCTCTAAGTTGTGAGAGTCTCCCTTGGGCATAAGTTCCAAGGGTTCTTCTACTTTCATGCCTTAGCCCATCCACGATGTGGCGAAGTTGATCCCACTGAGCATACCCATGGCCCGGGCAACGATGTAACAATGTGTAGTAGCGAGCCATGGCAGCATCCAAGGGTTCATAAGTACCTTGCTTCCAGCCTTGGATCTGTTTATGCAAATTGGACACTCTGGAGTACGTTTGATACTTTTTGTTGAATAGTTCTAGCATCGTACTCCACCTCTTGATGGTTTCTGGTTCTAAGGACCGATACCAACTCTCTGCTGCTTTGGTGATTGTCCTTGGGAACAACTTAAGTTTTTTCCACTCATTTTCTATATTCTGCAAGGCACAGGCATCGTGGAATTCCTGTAAATGATTTTGTAGATCTGCATTGTATCCCCCTTCAAATTGTGGGATATTGTTCACGTCTAAATGTTTGATTCGACTATCTTTTAAATGCCTTGTGGGAATCCTAACTGCCTCTGTTATGTCAAGCATATTTTGGGTTGCGAGTAGGGGCTCATCATGATCATCTCTTTCATAACGCCTATGATGTCTATGTTATTCCCTACTCTCCCTACATCCTTGCCCTTGTCCTCTCTCTCGACTTTCCCGTCAAGGTCTCTCATTTTTCTTACCTTTATCCTCTTCGTTGTGTTCATGATGGCTGCGCCCAGATGTGGAAGGAGAGGGTGAGTGATGGGATGAAGGAGAAGAAGAAGGAGAACCATTGCCATGATGATGTTTCTTACCTTCTCTTCGGCTGCTATGGCTTTGATCGTGGTGATGATCTAAGTGCTCGTCCTTAGCATGAGTGGTTGTTCCCTTTGTGAATAGTTGGTGTTCATAGGCATCAGAACCATGATTATGTATCATTGATCATAGGCTCTTATACCCAACCTCCTCATCATCGTTAGGAGGGGGAACATCATTTGTTAGAGAACTCGTGATAAGGGGTTCTTCATCTCCTATTTCGCTAACGACGTGCAGACCTTTGCCCTTCAAAAGTGTATGTTGACTCTCCTGCCTTGAGTCTCTCATACGTTGTGCTTCTGTGGAATGATAATCCCTCGTATCAAAGTCTTCCACAACGTATTCAGCATATAATTCAGTCATGCCTGTCTGTGCCAAGGCACGGAAAAGCATGCGAGAGACTGATCGATCTAGGGGTAACACGATGTTACCTTGCAAATCTCTCCATCGTAGCTATTCATCTTAATGGAGGATAAAGGTAAAGTTTGGAATATACTCATCGGGATAAGTATACACTATATTGTATTATTTAGGACTTGGCTAATTTCGGCTATGTGTTTTATGTTGCCGACTGTCTCGTGTATGGTCCTTAGGTGGTGAGTTGCTCTTATGAGAAGAAGGCATTGTTATCGGTGTGCTAATTCATAGTTATATAATTTTCTCTTTTGATTAACCCGAAGGTTCATTAAGGCTCACAATGATGTGAATGATATCCTTATGTTCCATATGGTGCACAAACACTGACTCCCCGGCAACGGCGAGGTACCCCTACACTCAACCATACGAAACGAGCGTAGCAACCATGATCCGGTCAAACTCCGCAGACTAAATGCCTACACGCCCCATGGAACACTTGGGGTTAATCATTCGTTGTCTTCCCAGACTTACTTGTGTTTGTCACGGTGTATGGTTAAGTAAGTCGAAGGTATATGATTTTTATAGTCTTTTATGTTTTTCTCCTATGCTATTGAGGTGAAGGGTTGAGAAACTAACTAACTCTAACTAATGACTAAGTCTAAATTAACTAGCGTTAGCATCCATTCCCACTTACCATACACACCCTGATCTAGCGTTTATGCTTTGAGGATTTCTTGGGGTTATTTCCTTTGATATCTATCTCTTAGAGGTAATCCGACAGTGCTACCATAGTTAGGCCTATAACTAACTAGAAGGGATGTCTAGTCACCTTCATGTCCTGCTTCACCTAGCACTTGTTAATCAGATTTACTAGCTCCAAAAATCCATTCTAATACAACCTCTAATTCCCAAGAATCAATACCTCATGTCAAACCTCCAATGATCACATTGAGAGACATTCTTGTTATTACAATGCATGCTTTCAGGTCTTAATTATAGCTTGTCCTTTTAGGTCATATTACAATAATTACAATATTTGTTATATAGAGAGATCCTCTATTATGAAGTGGCACCAATGCGAACATGTTAATATACCCCTCTTTGCTTTCATTCTTCCTCAAATGAGTCCACATTAATGATCTTTGTTTAGCTTCTGTGTTATCCTCATGCTCATATGCTTCAATGCTTTAATTTCTCCTTTTGAAATAGGGTTAAATATCCTAATGTTTTCCCACTTATTCTACAAACAAAATATAAGTGAGAAGAATATGTAAAAATTAAATCTTATTTTATTAATTCTTATCTTACTTATAGGTAATAATAATAGGTGAATTAAAAGTCTACCAACCACTAATCACGAGTCCTAACCAAGGTCACAGAAGTTGCAACTCATATCTAGTTACCCAAGTGAAGGTAGGGCATATCCTTTTTTCCATCTTGTATTACCCGAAGATATTTTAATTACCTCATTAAAATATAAACTAAATAACTAAATAAGAAATAAAAGTAAGTTAAGAGGCTCCCTGATTTTTATTAAGGTTGGGGATCAAGGGATGTAGTTGTAGTTCTACCATAAGGGGTATATGATCAAATGACCTTGTTTGTGATGGTAGGGCTTGATCTTTCTCTTCAACTTCTTCCTTAAGAATTAACTCTAACAACTTGGTAACTTTAAAAGATCAAACATCATACTTGAGGTTATCTAGGATCTCAATGAAAAATGATGTTGACCCATCTTCATTAGTCATGGCAACATAATTGGTAAATTATGGTTCTTCATGAATATTATCCATCAACATCATTTGTTCTTGAATTTTGGGATTTGAGTTCTCTACTGAAGATTCAAAACAGGTGAAATATGTAATTACTAATTGGATTGCATGGTGGACTTATGGGAACATCTTCTTCAAATCGAGTTCCTCTTTTGAGGAATCTTTTACATGTCCATATTGTAAAAATTGATGAATGCTAGTTCCAGATTTTGCATTAAAGTCTCTATAGAGGATAGAGGACATTGAATTAAGATTGATATGGGTTAGGAATAACTTGTTCTATTTGACAAAGCCTAATATCTGGACATGTTGATTTGGCAATTAAATGTGTGTTGACTATACATACATATTTTTCTGATGACTAGATTTTAAATATAAATGCGAAGGTTATGTGGCATCTACAAAATCTTAATCGTTCTTTCTTTTCCATAACTTGAAGTTTTGGAATTTCAAAAATCATCTCTTTTAATCTCCAGTTGAACCTTTATAACAACTTAAACATGGCTTCTTTGTAAAATATTGTGCAATCATCTATATTGTGGTTCTTACAATAGGCTAATTTGTATGGCTTGAAAGAAGAACTTCCACAAGAACCTTTTTGCTTGTAAACATCTTTGTATCAGAAATTTTTCAAACTTGGTCAAAACTTGTATAAGAATTCTCATAATAAGACTTTTTGCAAGCAATATACATCAACATTTAAAGCTTGTAATTTTGCAAGGATGTATGGGTATTGATACTCATGCCAATTCAAGATCCAAGGTGAACATAGCAAATCTTTTCTTTCATTGGCTAGGGACCATACAAGCATGTTGTATGTTGTAGCTTTAATTCTTATTCTTGGATTCTCTCCTAGATCATTTCTCTGCATAGGTATCATATACTTTGTCTAGAAAAATGTTATGAGTCTCCATGATATTCGATGTCTATCCAAATGTTTGGATGCTTGTTGAATTGTTATACATCTTCTTAATCATTTTGGATCATCAACTAATTCTCCAATTGATTGATTTGTAAGGTTGATAATAATTAGCTATATTACTTAGACTCTTAATGACCTTTCTACCATCCTTAGGACACTCACTCCAATAATGTAACTAACGACACATTAGAAGTTAGTAACCTAAGTCTATTTATCCACATAAGTTAAGTACCTAATCTTAAGGTAAAAAATGGCCCTAAAGGATGAGATTTGTCAATCCTAACAATGAAATTGTTAGGCATAGTTAGTTAGTCTAAGTTATGGCCTCTTAAGACACAGTTTAAGTTATCACCTAATTATTGGCTAGTCACATGAGAATTTAATCTCATCATTAGATTTAAAAGACCAAAAAATATTAGAAATGATTATTCATATGTTAGAAATGGACATCGTATGCTAGAGTTATGCTAAATTGAACTTCTAAGGATCTTTAGGCATAATGTTGGTGGATGAGATTAAAAAACTAATTTTCAAAATCTCACTTTATTATTACATTTAGGAGATTGAGATCTAGTAGAAACTGATGAGCGGCGAGGTACCCCTACACTCAACCATATGAATACAAGCGTTCACGCACAATCCGGTTGAACTCCGCGGACAAGCTAGTTGTGGTATCTAGATAGTTACACATTGATCACAGTTCGCTGTCTTCCCACCTGAACTAGTATTTGCTTTGTCACGTATGGTTTAGTCCAAAGTGAGGCGTATGATGTGATCCTAACTACTGCTACTCCTAGAGACAATGGAGAATAATATTGATTAAGCTAATGAGTAATAGGAAATGAAGTCTAAGCTAACCTAAGTGCGATGAGCATCCGTTCCTTAATCATTCTTACACATCTTGAACCTCGTGCACGACTACTACTAGGTTACCAAGTAGTCACACTTAAATGCTCATGATTAAGTCGTACTCATTCCGCATTTAACAACGGGAATAGTAAATGACGATAAAGAACTATTAACTAAGAAATAATAAATAATAATATCAATTAACAATAATAATTAAACAATTAAAACTAAGTGAATGCTGCAATGATGAAGTAATCTCGATCTTTATTTCCAATCATGTGCGTGTCCAAGTATGTCACACTAGAATAAAGGTGCCGTACAATTACAAGCATCACACTGCGGGCATGCACTGGGAAAATATTCTAACTCCTACAGAAACAAAATGCAAGGGCTTCGCTACAACTAACTCGAATCTCTCCAAATGAGGTGGAAGGCCCTCTTATTTATAGGCTGGGATAGGCGGATGCATAAATGGGGCCATGTTGACGCAGGAAGGCTACGTCGACAGGGCCGCATCAACGCGGCTACGTATACGAGGCCCCATATACGCGGCCTAGTCGACGCATCGACTATATAGCGCTTCATCATACCCCCACGATTGAGTAAAAACTCGTCCTCGAGTCAAAGAACGTGAGGAACAAGCTCAATTGAATACATAGTGGATAGGTATGGGATTATTGACTGACTAGAAATTTATTCATGCTGCAATGGATATGACAAAATTGGGACATAGACACAAAATAACAAAATTTGTGGAACTCATGGGGTTCCTGGTAGTGGTGGCTCCTCCATGGGTGCCTTTCCTTTGTCCTGTGCATCAGGCTTCTGAGATTGATACCATTGAAGAAGCACCTGACGTTTCGCCTCTTCTATTTGAGGATTATGAGCCATCCATGCTAATGTTCCCATGTTTGATGGGGTTGTCATTTTTCATGGACATGGCAACTGTGGGAACACTTGATTGGCCTTGACATGCCATGCCGCAAATAGCCGTCGTTCCTCTTCATAGGCTCGGGCCTTGACCTCTCCTCCCTTTGCTTAGATAGATTATGCAGTAACAAGAGTTTCATGATGGATGCTAAATGAGTGCCTTCTGCTCTACATGTTCTGCATGAGGTCCTTGGCCGTTGCCCTTGAGAAGGTCCTTATTGTTGTCTTCTTTTAGGAGCCATCTATAATCACACAAGGATCAATTGTTAGTAAGGTTATTGAAAAAAATTCAATGATTTCATACCTTACTCATTGCCTTTAATAAATGTTGAATTCTTTACTTAGTGTGATTTTAGGGTTAGAAATTTTTCAAAGAAGTTACCCTAAAAGTTTAATTTTGGACTTGGTTTTGAGGAACGTTTGATAAAATAATGACAAAGGAAAGAATAGATTTGGCAATGAAATACTCGGAGGGTATAAGATGATGTGGTGGTGTGTAACAAGTACAAATTACAAAAGTCACGCAAGTGGGTCCTCCCCAAAGCAGGTTCCAACCTATATGCCCTTGCGTAACCACACCTTAAGATGTCTGTAGGCACTAGAAGGGTTAAATGGAATCTATACCAATGCAACAAAACACACACATGTTGATACCACCGTGATGAGGTATGAATTCAATGCTATACAAGACACGAGTCACAAATACATGAATAGCGAGATGGAATGAATCGGAGAAGGGATTGAAAAGATTGAGACATGAGGTAACTGACTCATGGCACAATGAATCTTGCGTGTAAAGCATGATTAACGTGTCATTAACCCATTGTTCCAAGATCAGGACCAAGTCCATTCCTCTAATCAGTGACATCGCATTGTTTCATCCCATGATGAGCAGCTATGAGAGTACCATAACAATAATGCATATAATCACTTGGTGTTTTGTTCAAGGGAGGAGTGATTTTTGTTTTGTGGCACTTTTTTTTTTCATTTTCTTCTCCCCTTTTTTTTCCTTTTTGAAAACTAAATCCAGAGAAGCCGCCAACCTTCAGGCATGGGTGCATGTCTTTCCAATGGGAGCCCCTAGAACAACATTGTCTTTTTTAGTACCCTTTTGATTACTCTTACTCCCATTTTTCATTAGATCTACAAGGATCTTAGTACAACCATGTTGCATGATAACTCCCACAGATGTCACCAAGGAGAATCCGCAAGTCCCCTTGATGTCACATCCTAATCATTCCCTCTTGGTCCATCCTTCTTCATTCCAGGTACAATGAACACAAAATTAATTTGAAGTTTTAAGAATGTCAAGAGTATCACTGTACCCTCAAACAGACCCTTTTATTTGTAGAATGGATGAGTGGGTGTAATGGGTTTACTGTCCAAATAATTGATCACTAAGACTTGATAGCATAGAATAACACCTCAACCAATGAGTCACATGAGTTTTTTATCCGTAGATGAGGTTACTCATAAAAAGATAAAAAGATAGAAGGATAAAA
The DNA here is from genome assembly GCA_015680685.1 of Gnetum montanum. Taxonomy (NCBI): domain Eukaryota; kingdom Viridiplantae; phylum Streptophyta; class Gnetopsida; order Gnetales; family Gnetaceae; genus Gnetum; species Gnetum montanum. The sequence goes on from MNCI01022494.1 coordinate 113,027, forward strand.
CAATAAATTAAAAGGTAAAAAACTGGAAAACAAAAAGTTAAAAAATTAAAGAAACAGAAAAATATTTATTAATTCTGTGTTGTTAAAATGGAGGATACCCCCCATAACTAAATGGTTGAGCATGGCTAGAATTAATAAATGGAAGGTGGGGATCCTTTCATGTTGAAAATATTGGGACCCGATCATACTTACCCCATTAGGGTTCACACACTTGATTAGAGTTGACATAGTGGCGCAAGTTATAAGATGTGGTTAATTTATAAGGAGTTGACCCACTATGGTACTTGTGACCGTAAGATGGTATGCAAGGATCAACATGTCTCCCCATGTGGCAATATTCATTGGGCCCCATGGTGGTTGGAGTATTGAGTGGTGGCCTTGATAAGGTAACATGAGGCGTTGGGTTTGAAGAGGAAGATGCACCAGATTGTTGGATTTGCGCTGAGCTGGTGGATGCAGTGGTTTTTGAATTGTGGTGTCCCTTTTGATGGTCACGTCTAAAGAAGGGACGCCTTCGATGTTGTGAAGGACCTCCACTACTGTTGATAATAATAGCACAAGTAATGTTTGTAGGTTGGTGCTATGGTGCAAAATATTCTGGCATAGCTGGCGGTGATGTAGAAGGGGGTGAAGCATGAGAATATTGAGGTTGAGGAGAAGTATAAGGCATATGAAGTGGTGATCTTGTTGGAGAGGACATGGGTGGATAGTAGTCGGGAGAATGATAACGATGAGGTGAGGTAGAGGATGCTAATCCCATTGGAGAAACAGGGTGTTGAACATAATAAGCATTTGGCGCTGAGACATATGAAGGGTATGGTCATGTTGGTGGTGGCCTCCCCCACGATTGAGGTTTTTGCCACTGTGGTTAGACACAGTATTTTTGTATGAACTCTGGATGTAACATTCCTCCCCAATGCTCATGTAAATGTGACAAGATTGGACATTGACCCTTGGGGTGATCATAGAAGCAAATTGATGAGATGCGATTTACACTAGGCCACGATATCGCGTCTTCTCCTGCGATATTGCGTACGCGATATCGCGTCCCACCGCCATTTCTATAAATAAGAGGCGGCACTCCCCTTATTTCCCAATCCTGGCTAGCGTAGCGAAGCTCTGGCAGATTGATCACTCCAGAGTTAGAATTTTTCCCCATGTGCCCGCAGTAGGAGTCCTAGAGTGAACGGCTCTTTATTCGAGCAGCTTGTAACCTGAACCCAAGTTGTGTACGGCAATAAAGACGAACTTGTTTGGATAAACCTTGCAGCACGTGGTTTCATTTATTGCTTTATTTCCTGCTTTCCTAGTGCGTTCAAGTACGACTTGATTACGAGCGTCTACGGACGTGTACGGCTAGTCAAGGAATCGGCTGCTTGACGCAATGCATGAGTACGACTCAATTACGAGCATTGGATGCTTGGTAACCCAGTAGCGTATTCCAGGATTCTGCGCTTGGTAACTCCCGGGTCTAATGTGTACGGCTAGTTGAGGAATCGGCTGCTCATTGCTAGGCTAGATCGTGTGATAAGTACGACTTAGTTACGAGCACCCACGGGTGTGTACGGCTGGCTAAGGAATCGGCTGCTTATCACACGTAGGCTAAATAGGTGCCTCAGTACGACCACTTCGAGCACTTGCGTTACGTGTGGCGATCCCAGTAACGATTAGCGTTTGGTAAGCTGCAGTTGCATAGTTCAGGGTGTGTCCGGTAAGTGGGAACGGATGCTGACGCTAGTTAATTTAGACTTAGACCTTAGTTAGAGTTAGCTTAGTTTCTCAACCCTTTCTCCTGGTAGCATAGAAGATAAGCCGAAAATACCAAAAAAATCACATACCTCAGACTTGCTTAACCATACACCGTGACACATACAAGCAAGCCTGGGAAGACAACGAACGATTAACCCCAAGTGTTTCTTGTGGCGTTAAGGCATTTAGTCTGCGGAGTTCGACCGGATCGCGCGTGTACGCTCGTATTCGTATGGTGGAGTGTAGGGGTACCTCGCCACTCATCATTGGCGCCGTTGCCGGGGACTAAGTGTTTTTTCGCCAATTTAACATAAGGGATATCACTCACATCGTTGTGAGCTTAAAACGAACCTTAGGGTTAATCAGTTAATAAAGAACAATAAATAACGGTGAAGTTGCACACCAATAAAAATGGCTTCTTCTCACGAAATCAACTCACCTAAGGACAATACAGGAGAAAGTCAGCATCATACACATAACCGCAATCAACCATGTCCTCAACAGGCTAAGGTCACATATACTCATCCCGATGAGTATGTGCCAGATTTTACCTTTGTTTTCCATCAAGATGAGCAACTGCGGTGGAGAGACATGCAAGGTAACATTGTGTTACCCCCAGATCGCTCTGCTTCCAACATGCTTTTCCGTGCCTTGGTACGGTATGGCATGCAAGAGCTGATTACTGAATACGTTGCGGATGATTACACTCTGAGGGATTATCGTCCCACAAAAGCCCAACGTATTCGGGATGCAAGGCAGGAGAGCCAACATTCACTACTGAAGGGCAAGGTTTCCCACGTCATTAGTGAAATAGGAGACGAGGAACCCCTCACAACGGGTTTCTTAGAAAATGATGTTCCTCCTCCTCACTCTGGTGAAGAGGTTAGGCATCAGGGCCTTAGATCAACGATACACATTCCAGGCTCTGATCCCCGTGAGCACAAGCTGTTCACAGCAGGAACAATCACTCGCACTAATGACGGATTCGTTGATCGTCACAACGATCGGGGCCGAAGCAGCCGAAGAGAAGGCAAGAAACATCACCATGGTGATGGATCCCCTTCTTCTTCCCCTTCATCACATCATTCACCCTCTCCTTCCACATCTGGGCGCAGCCACCATGAGCATAACGCGGAAAGTAAAGGTAGAAGAGATGAAATGCCTCGACAAGAAGGTCGAGAGGAGTTAGGACAAGGACAAGGACGTAGGGAGAATAGGGAACCACAACGTAGACATCACAGACGTCATGAAAGAGATGATCATGACGAACCCCTATTCGCAACCCGAAGTATGCTTGACATTAGAGAGGCAGTTAGGATTCCCACAAGGCATTTGAAAGACAGTAGGATCAAGCGTTTGGATATAAATAATATCCCACGTTTTGAAGGGGGATACAACGCTGATCCTCAACATCATTTACAGGCATTCCACGACGCCTGTGCCTTGCAGAACATAGACAATGAGTGGCAGAAACTCAAGTTGTTCCCAAGGACACTCACTAAAGAAGCGGAAAGCTGGTACCGGTCCTTAGAACCGGAAACCATCAGGAGGTGGAGTACGATGCTCGAATTGTTCAACAACAAATATCAAACGTACTCCAGAGTGTCTAACTTGCGTAAGCAGATCCAAGGCTGGAAACAAGGAGCTCATGAATCCTTGGATGCTGCCATGGCCCGTTACTACACATTGCTACATCGTTGCCCGGGCCATGGGTACGCTAAGCGGGATCAACTTCGCCACCTCGTGGATGGGCTACGAAATGAAACGAGAAGAACTCTTGGGACTTACGCCCAAGGGAGACTCTCCCAACTAAGAGCCCATGAAGTTGAAGTATTGTTGGAACAAGTAGCGCAAGAAGAGGGTGAGCTACGGAAAAGAGAAAGTGCGGAGGAATACAACCGTGATCCCTCCCTTCGTAAGAAGGGAGTGAAATTCTGTGATGAGGAGGATGAGTCACCACTCGAAGAGTTGGTGAACAGGAAAACTGTGCCGATCCAAAAGTTAACAACGGAGGTATCGGCTAAGGTAGACCAAATGTGGGATTCCTTAGACTCACGAATAGAAACAGTCCTGAAAATAGTAGAAGAGTCTAAGGATGAGCAAAGTAGTGATAAAAGCAAGAACATGCGGAGAAACTTTAACCCTGCACATAACAAGGGTAAGGGAAAAATCTCTAACTCCGATGAGGCTGAAAATTCTGATTCAGACAATGACGGTGGATGTGAGGTCTGCTATTATGACCATCCTAAGGGATGTTGTCCAATCATCTCACATCTGCAGGAGTCTGGGGTGTATGCATTAAATCCAAGACTTAATCAACGGCAAACACCCAGAAGGTTACCTTATCCACAAGGTAACCCGAGGCAGTTCCACCAACCCTTGACGTATTATCCAAGTGGAACACCTCCGCAGCCCATCGAGCAACATCAGCAGTGGCAATACCCACAGTCATGGGGGATGCCACAGCCAACACATCGATACCCTTACCGGCAGCCTGATCCTTATGGTTATTATGTGCAGCAGCCAGTTTCTCCAGGTGACGCTATGAGTCACACTCCACGCCGTCACTACTACGCTCGGGAGTACTTCAGAAGGACTCCTTCTCCTCCGGGAGACATTCCACATTCTGTCCATCCTCTAACTCCACCCGCACCTTTTCCTCAAGTAGTTCCCATAACACCTCCTGCTCCAACAATGCAAGGGGAATTACCTACCCAACCGCAGCAACGTCACGCCGCGAGATCTGTAAATATTCAGAGTGTAAATATCCAACCGGACACTAGTTCTGGCGATAACTGTACAAAAAAGAGACCCTTTTTCAGAACTAGGAGCCCGGATAGGCTCTCGCAACAACAAGCGGACGGGTATATGTATAGGCCTCTAACTACTAACACTTCGGAGCACCCTTCAGTCCAAGGGAATGTAACGCATACGGTTATGCTAACACATACCGTAACTGACTGGATCAAGGTAGGCCACCTTCCCAGGAAACTAACTGATCCTGGGAGTCCCTTTATTCATTTGCAGATCGCTGGGAATGCACCACATCGAGCTCTTCTTGACTCAGGTTCCGGAGTCAACTTAATTTCGCGAAAGATGTATCACGCCTGGAACCTGCCCCAACTTAAGAAGAGCAACATCCAACTAGAGCTGGCAGACCAGTCCATCACTATTCCCTTGGGTTTGGTGGAGGACGTTATTACCACTGTGTGTGGTTGGTCCTACCCAGCGGATTTCCTAGTGATCGATGTTAACAACAACGAAGGGGACTTCCCAATTATAATGGGAAGGGCATGGCTAAGCACAGTAGATGCATGCCTTAGGATCCGTGATCTTTCCTTGGAAATCTCCAAGATAAACATATGTGGAAAGATCGAGAAGAGGATAGTTCCATGCATCACATACAGTGATTCATCGGGTGATGACACGGAGGAAATGTCTCCATGTCACAGGTGTGCCCAGGAAACTCTGCAACAAAGATGCCTGTATGTAGCAACCACACAAGAAGTAGTAGACACCCCGTGGTTGACAGCTTCTCATAAGAGCAAACAAATATGCATGGAACGAACTGAGGCAACTCATGCCAACAACCGTGGCATAGACACATTGGAACGTGAGCGTCGCCAACTTCCAACCCTGAATTTAAGATCATCAATTGGGAGAAGTTGGGCACTGCTTAGAAATTCAAATAGGCGCTCACTACTTCGGATCTCTCCCTCACAACTCAGTCATGGGGGAGATGGCCACCTATGCTAATCATATGGGGCCCTCAGTTCTTTTTCAGTTTTTGTTTTACACGTTTTTGTTTTACAACGTTTTTGTTTTTCACATTTTTGTTTTACAATTTCTTTAACTTTTCTAATTTTTGTTTTACAACTTTCTTTAACTTTTCTTGTTTTTGTTTTACAACATCGTTATATTTTTCTATCTTTTTGTGTGTGTGTGTGTGTGTGTCATCCATCATGTAAATTCGTCACCCAATAAGTGTTCGGGCCGATGGGATGAACTGTTTTTCATTAATTGCTAATGTTTGGTTTTTACCTTTAAGTTACATTGTTGATACTAAGGTATGTTCTTTTGATATGGCAGGCAATGAGATCACTTCATCCATCCATCCATCAAGTCTATGGTTTCCCTTGGCTTGGAAATGTACAGTTCCCTTCCAATAAGAACTTTAACGAACCGGTGACTGGGCATTTCTCAAACTAAGGACGGACTCAAGGATTTGAAACGGGTGTGACTTCAAGGGAACTTGGTGCTCTTGTGTTGGTCTTTCACTTGGGTGCTTGGATGTTTTCTTCTTGGGTTTTCTTACCGTTCCGATGTAACCCAATAATCGGAAGCTGAGACAATAAAAATAAAGAAGTCTTTGCATGGTGTGGTCCCCACGCATAAAAACACAAAACAAAAAAAGAAGAAGACAAAATGAAAAAAAAATGGAAAAAGAAAAAAAAAGTGAAAAAGCTAAAAAGCTAAAAGTGAGGATTCAAAGCACACCCCTTAGACGGAATAAATTTGGGCTGCAAGCACTGGTTATGGAACCAAAGTGTTCCCTCTAACTAAGGCCCTTCTCGCTTCCCATTCTCTCTGTTGTTTCGTCGGAATGGTGGTGGCTTCTCGAAGTTGCATCCTTGTTACCCAAGTGGATGATTTAACCAACTGCATTGATGCGAAGTCACTGGAAGTGGTTGGTTTGAGCCCAGAGTTGGAATGAGATTCGCCAAGTCACATTAATCATGTAACACACAAGGGGCTGTACACCACCTTGTTCTTGGGATTCCATTCCACTTCTCTTCTTCCCATCCTTCTCTCCATTGTTCACCTCATTGCCGGTTGTATCATTGTATATACTTTAGTTGATGCTTTGTTTTCTTTTTGGTAAATTCTTCCGGTTAAGACTTTAACTCTTGTTTCCAAAGGACATTCCCCGAGCCTACGGACTCTTTGAATGTGGGATTGTCAGGGCATTAAGGGCATGAGCCTGCTTTGGGGAGGACCCACTGACATTCCTATTTGGAACATTAGTTAACTTCTTTTCCTTAACGTTTTGCAATTAATTAACATTTTTGTTCATTTCCATCATGACATCCTTTTTATCGATGCCATAGTTGTCCCTTTTTACCTATCATTCCTATTCCTTTTCTCTCTCCATTCTAACGCTACCGGAGGTTCGCGATTAGTCATGGGGGTACGGGGCCTGATTTTTCGATTTTTATCCTAAGCCCCGGATTTTTTCGTTTTTCTTCCTAACCCCTATACCTTCGGTAGTCATCATCTATATTTTCCCAGATCCATATCAGCCATACCACACCTTAGCCAGTGAGCCTAAACCGAAGCAAGGTATGCTTTACTTAATGATTCAATTACCCTTGCTAATATATGATGGTGTTGTGTGTGCAGATGGCAATCATACAACAACGGAATGGATCTGGAGCAGACACTTGGAATGGAGCAGCGCTGAAGCAGCATGCAAGGAGTGGAATTGATAATGCGCTTACAGATGGACAACGAAAGGCGCAATCTAGGCGTTGGCAGCAACAAGACTCTTCTTCTTTCTTCTCTTCTATTCTCTCTCCTCTTTTCTCTCAGCTGCCAACTGTGGCCTGATGTCATTGTAATAAGGTGTTCACCCATGTTGTCATGAACACCAGTTTTTGTCAAGTCTTGTAATAAAGACCGTTCACATGTCATCCCATTAGTTCCATTTTCCCTAATAATCCCATACCTACCTGATATCATTGTAAGGAACTCGAGGACGAGTTTTCATTCAGTCATGGGGGTATGATGAGACGCGGTTTTCACTAGGCCGCGATATCGCATCCCATGCGATATCGCGGACGCGATATCGCGTCTTCTCCTGCGATATCGCGTACGCGATATCGCGTCCCGCCGCCATATCTATAAATAAGAGGCGGCACTCCCTTCATTTCCCAATCCTGGCTAGTGTAGCGAAGCTCTGGCAGATTGATCACTCCAGAGTTAGAATTTTTCCCCATGTGCCCGCAGTAGGAGTCCTAGAGTGAACGGCTCTTTATTCGAGCAGCTTGTAACCTGAACCCAAGTTGTGTACGGCAATAAAGACGAACTTGTTTGGATAAACCTTGCAGCACGTGGTTTCATTTATTGCTTTATTTCCTGCTTTCCTAGTGCGTTCAAGTACGACTTGATTACGAGCGTCTACGGACGTGTACGGCTAGTCAAGGAATCGGCTGCTTGACGCAATGCATGAGTACGACTCAATTACGAGCATTGGATGCTTGGTAACCCAGTAGCGTATTCCAGGATTCTGCGCTTGGTAACTCCCGGGTCTAATGTGTACGGCTAGTTGAGGAATCGGCTGCTCATTGCTAGGCTAGATCGTGTGATAAGTACGACTTAGTTACGAGCACCCACGGGTGTGTACGGCTGGCTAAGGAATCGGCTGCTTATCACACGTAGGCTAAATAGGTGCCTCAGTACGACCACTTCGAGCACTTGCGTTACGTGTGGCGATCCCAGTAACGATTAGCGTTTGGTAAGCTGCAGTTGCATAGTTCAGGGTGTGTCCGGTAAGTGGGAACGGATGCTGACGCTAGTTAATTTAGACTTAGATCTTAGTTAGAGTTAGTTTAGTTTTCTCAACCCTTTCTCCTGGTAGCATAGAAGATAAGCCGAAAATACCAAAAAAATCACATACCTCAGACTTGCTTAACCATACACCGTGACACATACAAGCAAGCCTGGGAAGACAACGAACGGTTAACCCCAAGTGTTTCATGTGGAGTTAAGGCATTTAGTCTCCGGAGTTTGACCGGATCGTGCGTGCACGCTCGTATTTGTATGGTGGAGTGTAGGGGTACCTCGCCAGTCATCACAAATATTACATTGATATGTATGATTGGCAGTTGAGTTCTTATCCTTATTCTCTTCTACCCTTTATTTCTATTTTCGCGTGGTGTCCTGTCCTGTTTCTCGATTTGGCATAGTTTTTCCTCTAATAGTGTTGGCATATTCTCCACATCTTTCATGTACCCAGTCCTTCATCTTATTGATCTTTGCCTCAATTTCATCTAGTGATTGTAGGATTGGCAAAGATGATTCCACCTCCTTGAAGTGAGTTGATTTCTCCTCTTCATGATCATGGACCCTTGTTAAGTTAAGATTTTGGTCCTGTTGAGAACTTTCAACATTCTCCCATTTGGCTATTTCTCCTTCTTCTTTTGTTATCTGCTTGATAAGCTCTTGGAATTGATGGGCTCGTAGCTCATATAGTTGACCTCAGGTGTACATCCCTAGGGTCTCCCTTATTTCATTACGGAGCCCATCTATGATATGGTACATTAGCCTTTCCTCAGAGAACCCATGGCCTGGGCAGTTGTCTAACAGTGCACAATATCTTTCTAAGGCCATGTCCAAGGGTTCATGTTATGCTTGTTTCCATTCTTGGATTTGTCTTCTCAAGGCTGACACTCTCACATAGGTTTGATATCTTTCATTGAAGAGTTCTACCGTTGTCAGCCAATGTCGAATTGATTTTGGTGTTAGTGACCTATACCATACTTTTGCTTGGCCAACGAGTGTCAAAGGAAAGAGCTTAAGTTTTTGCCACCCATTATCAATATTTTTCCATGTAAATGTTGTTGCAGATCTGAATCATAGCCTCCTGAAAACTTGGGAAAGTTGTTTAAATCAAGCACGGGTAGACAACTTTCCTTACGATGCCTGCGGGCTATTCGAACAGCCTCTTGTATTTCCGTTAAGCTTGTAGTGGCTAGTAGGGGTTCATTGTCATTAGGTAAGTTATGCTTTCGTACGTTGGGATGATGTTGTCTTTGTTTATGTTTATAAGAAAGCCCCACTTCGGGTTGCATACTCTAATCTTCATTATCATAATATTCATTAGTTCTCTAATGAATTGCCTCACTAGATGTGGCATTATTATAGTCTTGTAGGAGAGACATGGTTGTGAAATTGTGTGTGAATTTATATGTGATTTTTTTTTATAATTATTTCTTTCTAAAAGATATATCGTTAATTCCTATACAACGACCTTGTATGACATAACTAATCTAGATAACTAGCACCATCCCCGGCAACGGCACCAATGATGAGTGACGAGGTACCCCTATGCTCAACCATACGAATACGAGCATTCACGCATGATCTGGTCGAACTCCACGGACAGGCTAGTTGTGGTATCTAGATAGTTACACATTGATCACAGTTTGCTGTCTTCCCACCTGGACTAGTATTTGCTTTGTCACATATGGTTTAGTCCAAAGTGAGGCGTATGAAGTGATCCTAAACTACTGCTACTCCTAGAGACAATGAAGAATAATATTGATTAAACTAATGAGTAATAGGAAATGAAGTCTAAGCTAACCTATATACAATGAGCATTCGTTCCTTAATCATCCGTACACATCTTGAACCTTGTGCACGACTACTACTGGGATTACCAAGCGTAGATCCTAGGTACGCTACTGGGTTACCAAGTAGTCACACTTAAATGCTCATGATTAAGTCATACTCATTCTTCATTTAACAACAAGAATAGTAAATGATGATAAAGAAATATTAACTAAGAAAATAATAAATAACAATAACAATTAACAATAATAATTAAAAAATTAAAACTAAGTGAATGCTGCAATGATGAAGTAATCTGTGCATCCAAGTATGTCACACTCGAATAAAGGTGTCGTACAATTACAAGCATCACACTACGGGCATGCATTAGGAAAATATTCTAACTCCTATGAAAACAAAATGCAAGGGCTTCACTACAACTAACTAGAAGCTCTCCAAATGAGGCAGAAGGCCCTCTTATTTATAGGTCGGGATAGGCGGCTGCGTAAACGGGGCCACGTCAACACAGGAAGGCTATGTCAACGGGGCCGCATCAACGCGGCCGCGTATACGAGGCCTTGTATACGTGGCCTAGTTGACGCATCGACTATATAGCGCTTCATCAAAAAAAAACCTTCATTCACTAAAAAAGGTTTCTAGAATCAAAAGTTATGGCTTTTAAAGTCTAAAATTTGAACACATAACCTAAGAATTCTCGATAGGTCACATATTCTAGTATTACTTGAGGATAAGTACACTTAATTATACAATTTTTATCTCAGTTGCTACCAACCCATCCATTTGATTGGTTGGTCAAATTTTGCTACATTTTAATACTTAAAATTCCTATCTAGTAAAATGTCAAAGTTGTAGTTTTTTTTCATATAATGACTTTCTACATTTGCATGTCCATTGATGAACTTTTCAAAATTTTACATCAGTTGATGTAATTTTCAAAATTTCCATGGACTAACAGAAAAATTTAAGATGTTGAAATCATTAAAGGAGGCTAGATTTGATGGTGTTGCCATAAATTAAGATCGTTAGAGGAGGCTTGATCTCGTGATGCTACTAATCATCGAGATCATAAGAGATGAATAGATCCTATAGTGTTACTAGTGGCTGGAGGAGGCTAGATCCTATGATGCTTGTGATGGTCAGAGGAGGGTACATCGTGTAGTTCTACTAGTGTTCATGACCATAGTGGGCCTAAAATTTCTGGCTAGAGGTGTAGTAAAGGTGATGAGGGAAATGGTAATAAGCATAGCAATAGTGGTGGTGGGCAAAGTGGAGATAGTGGTGGTTGAGTAGTGGAACGAGGGTTTTTGTTTTGCATGTGATGTGCAAATAAGGATTTATTGTTTATGCCTACAACATAGCGGAAAATAAGGATTTACTTTTTTCTCTTGATTAGCTTGGACAATAAGGAAAGATGGCTTGCCTATGTAGCCTGGCTAATAGTAACATAGCCTGATTGGTCATGACATGGTGTGATGAGGCCTCATGACCCTACCACATAGTGACTCAACTAGCAGACACTATAGCCCATGGTTGCACAAGGTTAAATTCCTTAAATAAATTTTTTAATAAATAATTTTGATTAATTTATGCATTAAAAATATAAATGCATATTTATATTGAAAACCTGGAAGCTTGGCTTTGGTGAGGTTGAGATTTTGGCTTGCTAACCTATTGGTCTCGAGTTTGATTCTAAGCATAAATATTTTAATAATCAACCCATCTTAGGTTATTAACATACTTGTTAGCTAGATGATGGGTAAGAGTTTGATTTACGGAAGGGGAGTTTTTAGGTTTGATTCCTAACCATAAAGTTTTTACTTTTAAAAAATAAATTTTAATTAATTAATTATAGTACACAAAATTTAAAAGCTTAAATAAAAATATCTCCCAAATTGTAAGTTTGATTAGGATAAAATTGGTACAACTAGAATCATCTTGATGAGTACTACATGTTGGACATGGCTTCAAGGTCCAAAAACTAAGTTAATTTTCAAGATTTGAAATGATCAAAATAGCCTATTTTGCAAACTTAGGCCTTAATAAACAAATGTAGTGCTAACATTAGCATAATACTTAAGCTTCAAAATTAAATGATAATAAGACTAAGATCAATTTATCTTCATTGCAATGCTTGGCTTAGTCTAATGGTTTTTTAACTGCAATTTAATTTTTCTTTTCTTTCATTTCACATGCACTTAGTTCATAATTTATGTTTCATCACACATTAATTATGTATCAGAAGTATGACTAGTTTTGAGCATAAATATGCTAATTTTCTATAATTCCAAAAGTATGCCACTTGGTATGCACAATAGTGGACAACTGATAACCTAGCAACATTGATATAAGTTTAAGATGTGTACGACAAGTTAAGAACGAATGCTCATTGCCTAGGTTAGAATAGATTTAGTTTTCACATTAGTGTAAGTTAAAGTAGACTTTTAATATTTTAGTAATATTTTAATATGACCCTACAACATCAAGTATCATATGCCTCAATTACACTTAACCATATGCACTAAGGCTACATGAGTGTAATTTGGAGGACATCAACCTATGATCAAACACTTAACTATCTAATCACCATGCTAGTCTAGTCCACAAATTATGATCAAGTCATTTGCATACACTCATGATTTGTATGGTTGATCATTAGGATTACTCGCCACCCATCATTAGCACCATTGCCAATTCTTAGTGCTAGTGATTGGATAGTTAGAATTATTCATGTGCTTTCTTAGGAATAAAAGATTCATCATTCAAAAATATTATTATTCTATTAAAAAATAGAAAAATTAAAAATTTATTCTTCTTACAAGGCTGATTCGTCTCTACTGATGACTCTATAAGAGGACATGATAGACTAGTTAAGAATAGAGATGAGGTGCCTCATCAAGTTAAAGTTGTCTATCATCATTTGGATCCTTACTATTCAGACATCATTTTCATTGGTCATCAAGATCAGCAATTGTAATTTAGAAACTTAGAGAGTAACATTGTATTCTCATTCGCTTGCTTATCTTCATTAATGCTTATGACAACACTAATAAGAGTTGAACTTGAAGCAACTACCATAGACTATAATCTGGCTGATGAGATATCCATACTATATAGCCATAAAAAAAGAGGGATACTATTCTGTTTACATTACAATTAGAAATGGAGGATATAAATTACCAATATGATAAGTCACATTATCAAAATCCTTCTTTCTTTAATGCAGCTAACATGACTAATCCATGGCTATGTTCAGCCTTGGCAAGCAACTAAGGAATGGGAACAATAGGACCTAACACATGAAGGACCTTTAGGCCAAGATCTTCCAATAGAACATTTGAGAAAAATTAAAGCACTCATGGATGGAGAGCAAGTTGGCATGCCTCTTCTAATTCTCCATCGTCCTCATCATCATCGTCATCAAGTTCGAATGAGCATGAGCATTGCCAAGGTAAGAGTAATGGTAGATGATTTGGAGGATATGACTAATAAAACCATTGTAGGGATTGAAGAAGAGATGGTGGACAATATCAAGAGATAGGACACAAAAACTAAAGAAGGCATAACAGACAAAACTGAAGGGAACATGATCATGATAGGGATCATAACAAAAGAAATGATCATGATGAATCCCTACTAGTTATCATGATGAATCATTGGTTACTACTGGAAGTATGATCAATATCAAGGAGGTAGTATACATAATAATTAGACATCAAAGGAATAGTTGTATGAAATGAATAGACATTAAAAATATTCCTAAGTTCAAAGAAGGCCATAGTATTGATATGCAACATCATTTGTAAGTCTTTTATGATGTTTGTAGCTTGGAGGACATAAAGAATAAATGGTAGAAGCTTAAACTATTTCCCAAAACACTCATTAAGAAAGTTGAAAATTAATACTAGTCATTAAAATTAGAATCCATCAAGTGATAGAGTACGATGCTAAAACTCTTCAGTGCCAAATATCAAACATACTCTAGAGTGTTTAACTAAATGAAGCAAATTCAAGGGTGGAGGCATGGAAATCATGAATTCCTTGACATAACCTTTGGTATATATTATTATCTACTACATAGATACCTAAGCCATGACTTTTCTCAATGGGAACAACTAAGGCATATAATAAAAGAACTTAAAAATAAGACTATAGAGATTCTTGGATCTACACCTACAGGATATTTTTAGAAACAGGGGTCCACTGGAATCCCTCTTTCCATTGAAAGAAGAAGGAGAACTTAAAAAATAAGAGAGCACTAAGTAGTACAATAGGAATCCTTCTTTCCATGAAAAGAAGGTTCATCTCTATGAACTAGAAGAGGAGGCTAAATTAAAAGAGGTTATATAGGGAAAACTCTTGTCAATCGAAAAATTAGTTACTAAAATTTTAGTTAATGTTGACAAAATTTTGGACTTAATAGATGAAAAGTTTCAATTAGCATTAAAAAATTTGGAGGAAAAAAGTAAAGTATGATTGAACCAACAAGAAAGACAAAAGTAAGAAGAAAGACATGGGAAAGGACTTCTATCAATAGAAAGGAAAAGCAACTATAGTTGACATTGTTGTAAACTCAAATTTAGATGACAATGAATGTGACATTTGCCAATACAAACATCCTAAGGATTGTTGTTCTATGATGTCATATTTGCAAGAGTCTGGGGTTAATGCCTTAAAATAGAAATTTATCAAAGAGCAAACAACAAGAAGGTTGTCTTACCATCAAGGTAACTACAAGCAATCCTATCATCAATAATAATACTATCCTAATAGGGCTACACCTTAACCTCAAGAGTATTATCATTAGTGTTGAAATCCATAGTCATGAGGGATGCCACCATCAAGATAGCAACACCCTTATAGGCAACCAAATTCTTATGGATATTATGTTAAGCATCTTATGTCGTTAAGTGGCTCTACTACCCATGTTGCTACTCATCATTACTACCCTTTAAAGCACCATAGATCTTCAACTCTGCAGAATGAATCTCTTTAATATGCTTATCATCCTTTTCGAAACTCTTAACCATATGATCCTAATCCTTTGTCACTTGCTTTACCTATGAAAGGTAAAATTCCTCAATAGTCTCAACAATGAAATGCTACACAAGGTGTGATGATGCAAATAAATAACAATTGTAGTGATTTCGAGCACAAACCTATTAGTTCATCTAAACCTTTATAAACATTTATGATTATGGGTCCCACATCTACACCCACCCATATCTCATAAAAGCCACCTCAAATCAAAATAATTGTGTCCAAATTATCATGTTGACCCATGCTATTAGTGACTGGATTATAGTAAGTAACATTTCTAGGAAGAGAACTGATCTTAGAAGTCCCATTATTTACTTATAAACCATAGGGAATGCACCATGTAAAGCTCTACAAGACTCATGTTCTAAGGTAAATTTGATCTCTCGAGAGATGCACAAAGCTTAGAATCACTACCACTCAAAATGTACAACATTAAGTTAAAGCTTGTTGATTAGTTAATCACCATTCTCTTAGAATTGATGAAGGAGATTTTGAAAATCATTAGTGGATGATAATATCCTATTGATTTCCTTCTGATCTATGTGGACAAGTATAAGGACAACTTTCTCATCATGATAGGAAGAGCTTGGTTAAGTACTAATAATGCTAAGCTATGAATTAGAGATGTATGCTTGGAGATCTCCAAGGAGAATAAGCATCTACAAGTATGGAAGAAAAAAGTTCCATGCATTACATATAATGATGTAGGATGCAATTACATGTAAGAAATCTAAGTGGTTAGACAAATAGCCATCACGAGATGCACATTGTATGAAGAATCAGTATGTGTACAAGGATGTCTATACACAATAGTCAAAAAGTAGGAGGACATTTAATGGCTCACAACATATGAAAGCTACAAATCCACATTATTAATTGAACCAATTGAAGAACTTACAAGCTTATCCATTGAGACGTTAGATAAGATAAAGGAATTGAAGACACAGCTCTTCCAAGCAATGCAAGGCAAGTTGTAGAAGATACCAATTATAAGGAATTGGAGATTTTATAAGAACCTGTGTTGGAACCAATAGAATTGAAGATTATCAAGATTCCTAAAATATAAGATCACTAGAATTAATCCATATATATCCAAACATCGCGCACGTGTGTGAGTGAGTGAGTGAGTGTGTAGTGTAATAAATTCCAACCACCAACCATAGTGTATGTTAAATCAGAAATTAAAGTAGGTTATCAAGAAACAAATTGAAAAGCTCATAAAATCTAGGTTCATATATCCTATTGTAGTTAGTGAGTGGGTAAGCCCATGAGTGATTATGCCAAAGAAAAAAGATCAATGGCAAATCTACATTGATTTCAGATTATCCAACATGGCAACATTTAAGGACCATTTTCTATTACCATTTGTTAATCAATTACTTGATACAACTATATGTTATAGGTATTACAATTTTATGGATGATTATAATGATTATAACCATTTCCAAATTGCACACAAGGACTAAGCCAAGTCAATGTTCACAAGTTTCTAAACAACTTTTGCATACACAAAAATGTCCTTTGGCTTATGTAATGCATCTACTACTTTCTAATGTCTAGTATTACACATCATCAAAAAACATATAGGAAAATTTGTTAAAAACTTCATCCATGATTTCTCCACCTATGGCTCTAAATTTCAACAAGCCCTAGATTGATTAGAATAAGTATTAAAGAGGTGTGTAAAGGCAAACCTAAATTTGAATTGGTAGAAGAGGCACATCATGGTCCAAGAAATCATAGTCACGTAACACAAGATTTTAGAAAAAGACATTAATGTTAACCTAGAAAAGATTAAGGTTCTCCATGAAATCATGCAAAGACCTTAAATAGTAAAGAATGTGAGGTCATTCCTTGGAAATACAAGGTACTATTAGCATTTCATTGAAAATTTTAACAAGATCACCAAGTCATTGGTGGAGCTTATAAAGAAGAATGCATCCTTCGATTAGATAGAGGATTGTGAAAAGGCATTTGAGCTACCCAAATAGAAGCTTATGGAAACTCCAATTCTACAAGCAGCTAATTGGTTCAAATCATTTTACATCATGATAGATGTATCCAATTATGCATTGGAGGTTATGTTCATGCAAATGAAAAATTAGAAACGCTCATATTATACCCATTGTACAAGCAAAAGTATTGCTAATGCATAATTAAATTACATCACAATAAAAAAAGAATTGATAACAGTGGTTTATGCTCTTGATAAGTTCAAGTACTATGTCCTTAGATATACAATACTTTTACACATAAATTATAGTGAAATTAAGTTTTTTATGAACAAGTTAATAGTGAGCCCTCGAATCATTTAGTGGATTATGATCTTGTAAGAGTTTAACACCATGAAGATTGATAAGAAGGGGTTTGAAAATATCATTGAAGATCATCTATCCAAACCAAGATGAGATAATAAGACTAATGAAGAGTCATTGTCAACTTAATTCCCTGATAAGCCTTTATTTGCAAATGTTGTTGTTGTATCCTCAATAGTTAACACTCCTTGATTTGCTAACTACCTCACATACCTAAAGGAAAAAAGGATTTCTTCTGAATGGTACAAGCATAAAACTCAACAATTCTTGCATTAATTTAAACATTTCATGGAAATATGGGAAAGCCTCTATAAAATTTGTGTTGATGAACTAGTGTGATGATATGCTCTTGAAAAGAACCAATTGAGAGTTCTCCAAGGTGCACATGAAGGATCATGTGATGGTCATTACATGTGATGGTAAATTTCTATTAAAGTTCTCATGACCATTTATTTTTGGCCAACTATACTTTGCAATGTGTACTAGTTTGTCAAGTCCTATGAGTGCTATCAAAGGGATGGTGAGGTACCAACATAATTTAAGGGACCATGATAGTAGATAGAACCATATGAATTTTCTAATTTGTGGGTGATTGATTTTATGGACCTCATCATCCCATGTTTGAATGGCAAATCATACATCATCTTGGCCATGAAATATTGTACCAAGTGGGTTGAAGTAGTTTCAGTAACTAACTATACTATAGTAATCATTGCTAAATTCTTTGAGTGGCACATGATAAATAGGATTGGAGTATTTTGTGTACTTATATTAAACAATGAAACTCACTTTATGAGGCTAAATTTCAAAAAATTATTGCAATGCTTAGGAATAGAATATAATTTAACCACATCATATCACCCCCAAGCTAATAGACAAGCTGAAGTTACTAACCAGGAGATAATTATAATACTAACATGCAATGTTAGTAAATATAGGAAAGATTGGAGCACTAAACTTAATGATGCTTTATGGGATTATAGATCAACATGGAAACTTCCTATTAATTACCCTCCTATATGAACTAGTGTATGCAAAACTACCTAAATTGCCTATCCAAATTGAACTCCATATACTCAACATGTATTATGACTTAAACTTGGACCTTACCTTAGCATAGTAAGAAAGATTGATACACTTAAATGTGTTAATTGAAAATCGAATGATATCACTCATGCATAAAAAATTTTATAAAGTTTACAACAAATAGAGACATCACCTAAAAATTTAGTGCCTAAGTCTTCACCCTAACAATAAGGTCCTTTGCTATAATCCAAATAATGTATTATAACATATTAAATTCCAAACATTTTGAAAAGGGTCATATATAGTCTATGTAGTTTGTAAGTCTAGTGCCTTACAAACATAAAGGGTTATCCTCATCAACATTGAACAAATAAATCCATTTTGAAATTCTTGAGAAAAGAATGTCTTAAATAGCTTTGATAATATTATTGCAAAGTTTATCTTTTGCATCTCCTTCTTGAAACTCAGTTGTGGGAAGACCATTTAGATTGAGTTGAGGGCCCTTTTTATGCATTTTTATTTTCCATTTTTTGTAATTTTATAATTTATTAAATACTTTTTAGTTCTTTAATATTTTCTAATTCTTTATTGATGAGCATCAAAATGTCACATCAATGAGCCCCCATCGACATGGCCCTATCTACGTGGTGTCATCCCATCGACGGGGCTGCATCAACATAGCATTTGCTGCATCTATGGGGCCCCGTCGATGCAACCCACTAACAAAAACTATAAATATGAGCTCACATTCGTGTTTATGGGGAGTCGAGTCATAGTAGTAGTAGAGCTCTCTTAATTTGTCCATTTGAAAGTTAGAATATTTCTCTAAGTGTCCACAACAAGAGTCAAAAAGTGTAGCATGAGTCAAAAAGTGTACGGATCTTTATTTAAGCATTGTTGTACCTGAACACACCAATGTGTATGGAAATAAAGACGAGCCTTTTAATCAAACCTTGTAGCACTTAGATTAGATTAATAATTCATTTATGTATTTATTATTTTTATTAATTATGTAATTAATTAAGCTAAATTAGACTTCAAGTAATTAGTTAATTAATTAAGCTAAATAGATTAAATACATAAGTATGACTGCTTCGAGTGCAAACACATATTCACTTGGTAATCCTAGCAACATTATTACTTGGTGTGCCTAGTAGTGTAGTGCTTGGTAATCCCAGCAATGGGTACATGGGTTTAAGACATGTACAGAAAGTGGGACCGGATGCTTATGTTAGGACTAGTTAGAGATTAGTTAAGTAGTTAAATTAAATTAGTTCTTAAATTACTTCATCTCTCTACTTTAAGCACCAAGGAACATAAAACATGAAATAATAAAAATCATATGCCTCAATTACACTTAACCATACCTTGGTACATCACAAGTGTAATTGGGAAGATAACAAATGACTGTTAGGATAAGGTTCACTTCCTAGAAGACTAGTGTACCAGAAGAGATAAGGTCTGAGGAATTCGATAGGATTGCACGTGAACACTTTGTGATTCATATGGTTGGGCATAGGGGTACCCTTCACCACTCATCATTTATATCTTCTCCATTAATTTGTATTTTCTAATTTCATCTATACTTTTTTAAAAAAATTTAAGTCATTTTGAAATTTTCATTAATAAAATTGCCACTTATGTAAAGAAGTCATCTTTGTTGTTTGAATTGTGTTCTATACTATTAGAATATTAAAAGCATAATCATGCAAAAGTAGTGAGATTACATCATTCGTTTCTCCATTTCTATAACTATTAGGTCATAATCATGGAAATAATATGATTCTTATCATATGCAAACTAAGATGAACCCATAGGCATTATATCTTGAAGAAAGGGAAAAAGACCAAGAGGGATTGAAAAAGGGTGTGACATCAAGGGGATTTGTTGATTCTTTAAACTTTCTCTATGGGTACCAATAAAACCTTTTTTTAATAAGCTACGATATCGTATTTATGACATCGTAGCCCTACATACATCATTGTTAATGCCATGTAGAGGATCCTGGTCATTCCTATAAATACCAACACTTGGTCACATCAAACGAATAGCTTCCATTCCATCCTTAGTAAAACTATTATAATTTGCTTTCATAGTTTACACTTAGTGATCGAGTGAATGCCTATAGTGTGGTGTTGAACAATTGTATGACATCTTTATTCAGGTGGATTGTACTTGGGCATAGTTCATGAACAAAAGCAAAGATTGAGATTATTTGCCACCATTGTAGCATTACTTTAAAAGATTGATTTTTTTTTGTTAGTCATTTTCTTTAGTTAGCATAATTTTTGTTCCTTTAATATGTTTACTTTAGCTTAGTCCATTACATTTCTCAAGTACTTTACTTTTCTATGTCCATTAACAACGCAAAATGAATACAACTTGTTTTGAGCATTTAAGTGTAATCATTTGGTAATCCCAGTAGTGTTATTGCTTGGTTCACCTAGTAGCATAACACTTGGTAACGTAGTAATGGTTAGATGAGCCCAAGACATGTATGAATAGCTAGGAATGGATGCTCATCATCATAGGATAGAATAGAATTACATTTCTATTAGCATTTAAATTTAGATTTTATTCTCATCTCTTGTTATGAATATACTTAGGAGTAACATGAGCCTACAACATTAACATATCGCATACCTCACTAAGAGCTAAATCATACTACTCACACTTTACTAGTTCGAGGTGGACAAATAATGATCACGAACTAATCATTAACCACTAGCATACTTACATTGTCCATCCACGGATTATGATCTAGTCACATGTGTGCACTTGTGACTTGTATGCTCGAGCATTGGAATACCCATCTGCTCATCATTGGTGTTGTTACTGGGGAAGTGTCAATGTTTGCTTAGTAGTTGATTTTATAGATTTCATTGTATTAAGAATTACAAAGTTTAGCCTTCACACTTGAAATAATTCTTTTAATAGACATACACATCGACACACTTAAGAGTGTCAAAAGCATAATATGGCTTCTAGACTTAAAGAAAAGTCAAAATCAGTTCAATCATTGCATAGACACCTAATTGACAACTGATTCTAGATAGTCTCACCCATGTTCACCAAGTTAAAGCGAAGAATAAAAACCTATAGATTGAAAATCTGAAAGAATACATGGGGTTAGCAAATCTTTAGTATGCTAATCTAGCCATGTTAATAGTAAGCACACTAAGAAGTAAGCTAAAACAATAAGTAGTTGTAGTATATGGTATATGCCATGTATGAAAAAAAAATTGTAGATTGGAAGGATGCACAATAGAAATTGCATATTACCAACTCCAAGCTTGAAATAATAAAAGCCAACTACCAAGATCAAAAAGATGTAGTAGCAAACTTGACCGAACAAATGATGGATTACCAAGAATTAAGAAAGGTGGCTAGAGCATTTGAGGAAGAAAGGAGGTAGTTTGTAGCTTGGTTAGTGAAAGTTAACAAAATGTTTTCACAGCTACCATGTCCATGGGAAGTACTAATGCTATCAAACATTGCAAAATTCTCTTGCATGGTACATGACCTATGATCAAAGAAGGAGAAGCTTCGGGTGCTACTCAACCATTATCAATTTCAAAAGCCTAACGACAAAGGAAAGAAGTCAATGAAGGAGCCACCATTATCAACAACTTAAAGGCTACATCGATCTTTGATATTTTGTTTTGTTTTATTTTGTTATTGTTGCCAAATGTGTCCATTATGCCATGCATGATCATTTTTTAAAGCATCACTCAAACTACAATGTAGTATTCAGAGTCAAGTAGTCATGTCAAGTCTAAATACTCCACAATTTTATAAGGGACTCTATCCTTCCTTTTGTTCTAAGTCTAGGACAAGTTTTCAATCAATCGTAGGGGTATGATAAAACCTATTTTTAATGATATACAATATCATATCTATGACATTGCATCCTTACATGCACCATTGTTGATGCAATTTAGAGGGTCCTAGTCACCCCTATAATTACCAACACTTGGTCACATCGAACGAACAACTTCCATTCCACCCTTAGCAAAATCATTGTAGTTTACACTATGTAATAGAGTAAATGCCCTCAGTATGACGTTGAACAATTTTACGATATCTTTATTCGAGTGGAATGTACTTCAGCACAGCTTATGAATAGAAATAAAGATCAAGATTGTTTACCATTATTTCATCATTACACTTAATTTTTATTTTCTACTTAGTCATTTTATTTACTTAGCTTAATTTCCATTCCTTTAATATGTTTACTTTAGCTTAGTCCTTTACATTTCTCAAATACTTTACTTTTCCATGTCCATTCGTAAGGTAGAATGAGTATGATTGGTTTCGAGCTTATAGGTATAATCATTTGGTAATTCCAGTAGTGTTATTGCTTGGTTCACCTAGTAGCATAATACTTGGTAACCCAGTAATTGTTACATTAGCTCAAGATGTGTACAGCAAGTGAAGAACCAATGCTTAATAAATTTACATTTCTGTTAGCATTTAGATTTATATTTTGTTCTCATCTCTTATTATGAATACACTTAGGAGTAACATGAGCCTACAACATCAACATATCACATACCTCACTAAGAGCTAAACAATATCACTCACACTTTACTATCTCAAGGTGGGAAGATAGTGATTGTGAACCAATCATCAACCACTAGCATAGTTACATTATCCATCCATGGGTTATGATCTGGTCACAGGTGTGCACTCATGACTTGTATGGTAGAGTGTTTGGATACCTAGCTACTCATTAGGTCCTATCACTCCATTTTTATATACTATCACTCATGGTTTAATTATTCAAAAAACATCTCTAATGAATCATTGTCACTGGACTACATCGATGAGATCTTGTCAATGTGATCAAGGTTTGATGTGTACACATCAATGCAGCCAATGTCTTGTCTTGCCTATAAATATGTGCTCACCAGCCACATTTATGGTATCTATTCATTAGGAGCTAGCGGAACTTTTGTAGTTTTGTATTTCCAAAGTTAGAATAATTTTTAAGTGCTTGCAGTAGGAGTTGAGAAGTGTGTAGATCTTTATTCAAGCACTGTTGTACCTGAGCACCTCAATGTGAACGATAATAAAGATAAGCTTTCTTGACAAACCTTGCAACACTTGGACATAGCTTAATGTTTACTTTATGCATTTATTATTCAAGCACTTTACTTTAATGAATTTAATTAATTAATTCATAGCAATAATTAAAGCACATAAGTATGACCATCTCGAGCATATGCTTAACGCTTGGTAATCCTAGTAGTGCATAACGCTTTGTAATCCAGTAGTGTTGTAACGTGTTCAAGATGTGTATGGAAGATGGAAATGATTGCTTATGTTAGGACTAGTTGAGTGTTAATTAGTTATTAGATTAATTAAGAATTTAAATACTTTATTTTCAGCACTTAGGTGATTTAAACAATAAACATAAAATGATAAAAATCATATGCTTCAGTTACACTTAACCATACACTTGCATTTCATAAGTGAAATTGAGAAGAGAACAATCACATCCATTAGATTCACTACCTAGACCCAGTGTACTTAGAGAGCTAAAGTCTACAGAATTTGACCAAATTACTTAGTGAACGCTAGTGATTCATATGGTTGGCTATAAGGACTACTTGCTGCTCATCATTGGCATCATTACTAGGGACTTTAGTTAGCTACATGCACTATCTAGAACAATAGTGAAATCACTAAACGATTGCTGTAACAATATTAATGATTTATCTTTTTGGAAATATTAGTATTTTAAGTCACACACATTATTAATTGAAAGCATGTCTCCTTTACATAGGACCAATAATGCATCGTATGATGAAAACACTCATAAGAGAAATAATAGGTTCTATACTGAAGAAAATTCGAATGAACAACATCAAGCAAGGATTTCATATGTTCATTTAAACCCTTACTACACTCAAAGACTACGTTCAACTAATGCAAACATCCCTAGAGAGGATGGAATTGGTCCTAGAACAAGGAGGGCCTCAAGGCCTAGGTCCTTCTCTAAACCTAGAAAAGATAGATCAAGGAACCATGGGGGAAGATATAGGAGCTAAGGAAATTCTTCTAGTTCCTCATCTTTCTCTTCCTCTTCAACATCTAGTTCTAATAAAGGTGAATGTAGGTATAGAAAGAGAGCTCTACTATGGGGTCAATATAAAGAAAAAGATATCAAAATGAGCATAGACAAGATCATTACAATTAGAGGAATAGAAATATAGATTATCACCATGACATGTTTGATACAAATGAACCCTTGTTGGTTACTAGGGACCTAACACAAGTTTGGAACATAGTTCAAATACCCTAGAGGCATCAAAGGGATAGCTACATCAAATGGCTTGATATGAACAACATTCCTAAATTTAGGGGAGGCTACAATTCTGATCCATGACATCATTTACAAGCCTTTCGTGATGCCTGAGCCTTGTAAAGCATTGAACGCAAGTGGCAAAAGCTTAGGCTCTTTTCAAGGACACTAATAAATGAAGTTGAACATTGATATAGATTGTTGGAACCTGATTCCATTCATCAATGATCCACAATGTTAGAACTCTTCAATGAAAAATACCAAAACTATGTGAGAATGTCCAACCTAAGAAAACAATTCCAAGGATGGAAATAAGAAAAACATGAGTTCTTGGATGTGGCCTTGGATAGATACTATTCTCTATTACATAGATGTCCAAGCCATGAATTTTCTTAGAAACAACAAGTTTTCCACATCATAGATGGGTTTCATAATGAAACAAGAGAGACTCTTGGGATTTATGCCCAAGGTCGGTTATACGAATTGAAAGCCAATAAGATATAAAGGCTAATTAAGCAATTGGCATAAAAAGAAGGAGAGCTATGTAAATTAGAGAATGTAGAGGAATACAACTAGGACTTGACTCTTTAAAAGAAGAGGATCCATATCAATGATGAGGAAAAGAAGGCTGCTCTTGATGAGGTGATTTCACAACAAAACTTGCCAAGACAAAAGTCTATCGATGAGCTTGAAGCAAGGAGAGATAAGATGTGGGAGTTGATGAATCAAAAAGTTACAACTTACATAAAAATCGTAGAGGAGAGAATAACACAAAAAGAATCAAGTGATCAAAACAAGATGATGAAAAAGAACCAAGAAACCAATAGGAACACTGATTGGCAAAAAAAAGAAAATTGTTGTAGATGAAGAGGCTATAGACTCAACCATAGAAAATGATGATGGATGTGACATTTGCCTATATGACCATTAAAAGTGTTATTGCCTAGTCATGTTACATCAACATGAGTATTGGGCTTTTGCTTTAAATTCTAAGTTTGTACAAAAGCAAATGCCTAGGAAATTACCTTTTTCACAAGGTAATTATACACAATCCTACAACCAACCATAAAATCCTAGTGGGACTTCTTATCAACCTCAAAACTATCATAAATTGCAATGGAAAAATCCACAGTCATGGGGAAGGCCATCATCAAACCAACACTACTGTTACTATCAGTCGAACCTGTACAAATATTATGTTCAACAACCTATTTTCCCAACTGGTTCTACTTCCTCTACATCAAATCACTACTACCACCCTCCTGAATATCATCAACCCACAACATCTCCTATGGGATCACCATCTCACACCTCTTATCCTTCAACACATCCTCACTACTCTTATACGTCCCTCCATCATATGCCACCACCAATAATGCAGGAAGAATTGGCACCACAACCTCACTAGAAGAATGCCACTTGTGCTATGAACATACATGAAAATGATCATGTTAGTAGATCTCTGCAGAAATCTAAGAATTATCCCTTCTTTAAGATGATTCCCACTCATGTGAGAAAGGCATGTAGATCTACTAGCTCATCTGGTGCAACATCCTTCCTTGTTGAAACAATGTCTCCCAATCCTATGTGAGAGCCAACAACTATCACTCCCTAACACAAAACATAAAAGATAAACCTATCATTGAGGAGAGACAGAACATTTCGTGCATCACTAGTAATAACAAAGGGTGCAACTGTGGGCTAAAGATTCAAAGTGTTCATTCAATTCCTACACCAACCCATAGCAAACATAAGGAATAAGAGTGTGTGCAAAACTAGGTCCACGAAATAGCCACTAAACCAAAGGACACCTAGTGGCTTGCAAGTGAGAATGCCAAACTATTCAAACAATGCATGGAAACATATAAGCAAATTAGTAGTTCTTGTCCTAGGCATAAACTTAGTCATGGGGGAGATGCCTCATTTTGAATCAAGACCTAATAAGTGTTTTTTGTTTTACATTTTTATCTATCCTATATATTTTACACTTTATTCTATATTTTACATTGTTTGGTTTGAGGTTTTCTAATCATTTTCTTATGTTTTGTTTTATTTTTTTTCTCTACTACTGCTAGGACTAAGTGCAATTGTAACTGTTGATTGATGGTGGTTTGTACTATAATGTTATTTGATTGCTAATGTCTGGATTCTATCTTTAAATTTTGGTATTAATAACTAAGACATGGTTTCTTTTTCATGATAATAGGGAGTGAGTCCATGTCATCCACCCATCCACAAAACTCTATGGTGTTCCCTTGTTTTAAAAATATGTGGTTCCTTCTTACATGAAACTTTTAAAGAATTGTGACCTTGGTAGTTTGCAAACTTAGGAAGGATTAAATGAATAGGCAAGGGTATGACTTTAAGGGGATTTGATGCTCTTTGTACTTGCCTACCCTCTTGGATGTAAGAGTGTTCTCATGGATTTCTCACCATTCTACTATTGACCAATAACAGGAAGCCAAAGTCTTTGCATGATGTGGCTCCCATCCAAAAGAAAAAATAATAATGGGAACTCAAAGCACACTCCTTAGACAAAATAATAGGCTAGAAGCACTAGTTATGGAACTAGAAAGACATGATACCCATGCCTAAAGGTCCCCTCCAACTAAAACTCATCTCACTTCCTAGTTCTCTTTTAGAAATGATGATTGATCAATGGGGATATTCTGGTGCCTTGAGGGGGTAGATGGGTCTTGGAGTGTCAATGCAAAGTCATTGAAAGTAGTTGGTTTTAATTCACACTAAGGATGAATGTTATCAGGTCTTATTAATCACAAAATCCACAAGGGACTTCATTTGATCATGATATGGAACTTTATTCCACTCTCCACCTTGTCTATCTCTATTTTTCATATCTCACCTCACTACCTCTTTTCATGTTCTATTCAATGTCTTAGTTTGGTGTGTTAAATTTTTTAGATAGTCTCTTTGGTGATTCAGTCCTTAACTTGCCATTACCATTAGTCATCCGTGGGGTCCATAGACTGCTTAGTATGAGGGCATGCGAGGGCATTAAAGGCATAAGCCTGCTATGGGGAGGCCCCACTTGCATACTCCTTGGTTTGGTTAGTTAGGTTCCTTATCCCTTAGGTATTTATGCATTCACATCTTTTGTGCTCCATGTTAGTTACATTTAGTTATGTGCTCCTTCATGACATTTCTTCATCATTATCATAATAACATCTCCTTTTTTGTGCATTATCTAGACTTCTTCATGCATTTCATCAAATTCTAGGCTTATTGGGCATCCTTTGAACTCAAATTTCAAGTTAAAACTCTTTGTTTCCACCCCC
>MNCI01022494.1:154951-176357 GCA_015680685.1 Gnetum montanum
TATTTGATTTTTCAGGAATCAAACCAAGTTTCTTACATATAGACAATGGCATTATAGTAGATGTAGCTCCAGAATCAACCAAAAAATTGTGTAAGTATTTATCCTTTAACTTTATTGTCAAAAGGAAAGGAGGAGCTTCCTTATCATACGAGGTCTTTAATTTCTCATCATTGTTAGATACATAACTTAACTCTAATTCTCCAACTCTCCTTTTACCTTTAATGAACTTTAAAGCTTTTCTTTGCTGATCTCCTATTTGAAGCAACTGATAAAAGCTAATATTGGCCTTGACATGTTTAAGGTCTTCAATCAAATCATACTCTCCATCACCAATAAAGCTTGATCTCTTTATCTATTTATTAAAAGACTGATTTGGAGTGCTTTGCTCTGTTTGATTAACTTTACCTTTATTTTTATCTCTTCTATTTGGCTCAAAAGCTTTTTTCTTAGTAGATGGATCTATAATAACATTTGGGGGTTTAGAAGTAGTTAATCTTTCCTTTGATCGGAGATTATATCCATTTTCCTCATTGTTATTGCATTCCTCATCTAAAGACATATCTTCTTCAGAACTTGATAGAGAAGAAGTATCACTACATCCACTACTAGAAGATTTACTTGCATAGTGAACACTAGATAACTCATTATCAGATTCAATATCAAGAAAGTTGGACATAATAAGATCACTTTCATCCTCATCTTCTACTAACTTAGTGTCTTGATGTTTATGCTTTCTATTTTTCCTTTCTTCCTTGATATTAACTCTTGCCAATGCTTTTTCAAGCTTCACTATTTTGTTAGACATATCTCTCATTAATTGTCCTTTTTCAGATCCTACTCTTTCATGTTCTTGCTCTATCTTAACATGAGATGGACCTGGTAAAGCTTTAAATTGAGCAAAATCTTGCATAGGAATCATAACTCTTTCTTCTCTTTTTTGAATTGCAATATTTTCTTCAGGATTCAAGTTCAACTATTTTTCTAACTGTATAGCTTCACTAAAGTAGTCATTTAGTGTAGTTAAGTTTGGAGTTCTCCTTAACCAAATTGAAATGTTGGGGTTGACAGCCTTAAGATAAGTTTCTTTAAGCATTTCTTCTGATGGCCTATATTGTCTTTGAAAGAGTCCACAAATTCGTTGAAACTTGATGTTAAAATCTCTAATTGACTCTTTAACTCCTTGCTTAGCTTGTATCAGCCCACAGTATAGTTGTTGTTGATCTAATTGATTACCAAACTGGGCTAAGAAAAGATTCTTCATGTCATCCCAACTTGTAATACTATTACTTGGTAAGTTTGAATACCAAATCTGAGCCATATCCTTTAGATTTGATACAAACAACCTACAAGCTTGATCTTGATGTTGAATATTTGCATGAGCTAAAGCTAACTCAAACATGTGAATATATTCTTCAGCTAAATAAGCTTTTCCAGGAATGAAAGGCTCAGGCAAATATTTGTAAACTACCTTAGGAATATCATTGTAATTTTGAAATCCTAATGGTGTAACTCTTTGCCAAGGATTTTCCATCCTATTCCTTTGAATAATTGAACTCTTAAACTTTCTAGATCTTCTCTTACGAATTGATAAACCAAATATAATGGGTGATCTTCTGGATCTTCTAGTTTTCACTCCACTACTTGTTCCCAATTCAAAATCTTTTTTTTTCCTTCTTTCGATGAAGAATCTGTCTTAAAATCTAGAATATCTTTTGAAACTTTCAAATTTTCCAAACTATCAATCTTCTTGGTCATGAATTGAAAATAGTATCTAATTTCTTAAGCCTTTATAGTAACAAAGAATTGTTGATGTGTTAAAATTTTAAGGCTTATGAACCTAGAAGCTAAATTTTTAGCCCTCCTTCTAGCGCCAAAAGAACTGTTGGCAACCGTTTGAAACGCAATCACCAACGAACGTCCTCGAACAGGATTTAGGTACCTGCTGGTCTCTAGCAACACGAAGGCCCAGATACCTCCAAATAAACTCAATAGTTAATGTAGTATGTGTGTGTGCTGTTGCGGTGTGCGGTTGTGTGAAATGAAACAATTGCATTGTGTGTAAACTACAAATGACTTATCTTAAAGAGATTCAGCTAACTTTGCCAAGTACTGTCAGTTGTTTAGAGTTCCTATTTTGTTCAATTGCCTAGTCTACGCTGTCCTTATAATACCTACTTATAACAAATAAAATTTTGCAAAAACATTTGAGCACAACTCCACGAATCTACTTCTAATTTTCCTCAGAGAAAGAGATAGTTCCACAAGAAAACTAGAAATAGAGCAAGATTCGATGGAAATAGACAGAAAAGAAAAGCAGATTTGTGTAGACNAGAAGCTATTCTGGTCCCATCAAAATACCAAAGATTTTCTGAACCCTCTTGACTATTGAATCGTTCAACGGCATAACTACAAGCAAAAGCTCTCTTACAACGATCCCAATAGCTGTTCTTATACGTTGCACAATAATAAAATTTACTACTAAAATGCTCTTAAGGCTTTTAAACACAAGCGCTTCTATGGCAAAATTTTAACAGAAATTTTCTATTGGGCAACAAGAACAATAAGAGCAATCTAAAAATCCCAAAATTACTTGCCAAGGATGATACTATCTAAACCACTAGCTAAACAATTTAAACAAAACAAAAATAAAACATAACTCACAAGACTATGACAAAGAGGCAGAAATCCTTTCTTTAGCAAGCCATCTTACAAGCAATCTTTCACAATGTCTTTTACAAATGCTTTTCCCAAGAGCCAAAGTGTGTCTCCAAGTGAGAGCTCGAGTGATCCAAAGTATGTGATGTGAAACCTCCCGAGTGTCTTCTTCAAAGTATGATGTCTTGACCCCCTCTTCTTTTTCTTACCCATGAAGCCTTTTTATAAGGTTCATAAGGTAATTACATTTCAAAATATCCTAGCTAACTTTTCTCCCAAGTAAGGAGGTTACAACTTACCCATTTAGTTAGGAGGAAGTTATGTAGTTAGGAAGTTATACATAAAGTTAGGAGGAATTTATGCTAACATTAATATTTGTAAATATTACAAATATTGCTTTTGTAAGTAGTTTATTTATTTATTTTTATATTAAAATAAATCCAAAATCCCTAATTTAATCTAATTATTTTATTAAAATTTTAAACACTAAATGTCATTAAGCCCTAAAAATTTCTTTTTTTTTTAACAAAGTGATGGTAAAAATATAATATAATATCCACCTTGGGGTGTAGACGTTGGTGGTAGCGGTAGCTAATTTATAAAAATAATTTATCTACTCTTGCACCCCTAGAAATAGAAATTTAAATCCGACGATGGCTCAAAATATGAGTCCGAATGTGAAGGCACCAATCCTGTAATTGCCAGCAACTAATTCCAAATTATCCTGCCGTGCCAAAAATCGTTACCAACTGCCACCACGGGAGAAGGCTCTGCCACCGCGTTAGGAAATGTTGTCGTGTGTTCCATGAAAAACTGCAGTTGTTGTAACCTCTGCTACCACTGTAATGTACAGTTTTGAAAGCAGCCATATCTCTTGCAACGCAGTCCCTATAGCTTATTTTTGAAAACTCTGTTGCTAATTTCTGAAAATTTCTCAATTTTTGCAGTAGGGCAGAGACATAAAAATATACGTTTATATGAACATATAAAGTAAAGTATATAATTCTTTGTAAAGACTATAATGAACTCAAAGACAATTCCATAGCTTAATCCCACCAAAAGAACCGCAACTACGCACCACCATGACTACCAACGCTGTCATTGCCATTGTTTATTTAAGGCTATCCCAAATCTTCAGTTGGTCGCGATCGATGCATGGACAATGAACAAAGCTATTATTTTCATGCTTCGTGGGTCAATCAGGTCCGTTAAATATTTATGAGAAATTATCCATACCACAAAAATATTTACGGAAGTGGGCCGTTGTTTCCTGAGTTCCCTGTTCGTTCACCCCTTACTGTTGTGCCTTAAACGTGGGTAAATCTCTGTTGTTGTGGCCAATGTGGTTTGTAAATTCGCTGCCCACCTGTACTGTCTGGGTTCTATTTTTTTCTTTAAAAAAAACAAGTTGTCAATTTCACAGTAACTGAAGGCACGTTCACGGATTTCTTTATGGCCTTGGACGTTTTGAATTAAATCTGCAATGTGCTTGGGCACTTTTAAAAATTGGAGCTTCTTTATACCCAGTGCTGTACCCGTGACCTCCTTGGCCAACCCAACCATGGATGTTGCATGTTTTTTCAATTTTGGGCTGGTTATGAACTCTTTGGCCTGGTTTACGGCATTTTCCGCTGCCGAGAATGCCTTCTTGATTTTGCCAAATAGTCTATCGGCATCTGCATCTGCATCCATGAACAGTCCTGCATCTGCATTTGCATTTGCGTTTGCATCTATATTCACCTCTGAGGAAACTGTGCTTTGTTGAGGGACAACAACCCTGCTCTGCTTACTTGTAACTAGCATTAGCATTAGCATTAGCATTAGCATAGATGGAGGTCAAAGCAATACCTGTAACTAGCATTAGCATTGCTGCCTGCTTAGTAACTACCATATGTGTTTTCTTCATTCCTTTAGCTTGCTATTGATCTCTTTCTTGTCTAAGCTTTTACATTCTTTGGTGAGTTTGTAGTTCTTTGGAAATTATTTTCATATTATTTGAGGCAGAGCACAGATGCTTTAAACATATATCAGTAGCGTAAAACACTGTTTTCTACCACCTTCTCCTGCTTGTTCTTTACCAGTATCCAAGGATTTGCGAGTTATTCTATTTATTGTTTTCATTCGTTCCATCTTTTTTTCCAATCCACCTCTTTTTCTTTTCTTTTTTTCTAAACAAGTGATAGGAATCAATACCTTTTCAGATTACATCTTGCCATTTCAAATATTTGTATTGAAATATTTTGGAAATCTCAACCATCTCATGTCTCTATTCCATAAAATGGCTAATATGTGCCAATAGAATGGAGAATCAAAATTTTTAAATGGAGGAGGTTCGAGCAATCAGACAAAAGTTTGCCATCAAAATTGTTACCTAGAAGTATAAAGTCTTTAAGTATGAAAAGCTCAAAAATCATTACAAGGAGTAAGTGTAGATATTTTATGTGTAAGAAGATTCAAAAAAAAAATTTATTTTGAAAATATTTTCCAACCTAATATGTTAGATGATGTGGGAAACCCAACTAAGAATAATTGAACTTTTTTAGTTTTGTAGTTACAATATCTTCATAATCTGGGTGATTTTTGCATAGATATTAGACTTCTTAGAAATCTTATTTTGCAATCTATAAGCCTGTAATATTTTAGATCAATTGAAATTTATTCAATGATTCAAATTTGTCCTAAAAAAGGGTCTTTAATAAAACTATTTAGCATCCAAAATAGAAATTAGTGGTTTTCATGATAAATATCTTTACGATCTAAAAGATTTACAAAATGAGTGAATACTTGATACAAAGCTCTTTCAACAATCTACCTGCTTGTAGAATTTAGAATTGATTTGAGTTAGTTTTAAAGTTGAAATCTATACATAATAGTGGCCCTGTATGTGATTATTCAACTTCTTGGATTAACGAATTGGTGAATATGATGTATTGATTATGGATGATCAAAGGTATTAAAGTGGAAAAATTTCATAACATAAACTATCTTATTACTATTGCATCACATTACCTTAATGGCATTAATTACATCTCTTACGAATATGATTTGTCGACACATTTATGATTAAATGATGGGGCCATAATAGAATATGATCAGACAAGCCTGTTTTGTGAAAAATTTGGCTAGAAATTCAAGAGACAAGAAAGATTGGAATCATCCTCTAATTACATCCACTTATCAATATTTTGATAAAATAAAAATTAATTTATCTTTTTTCTTGGTATGATGACAAAGTACTAATTTAAATTTTTTTTCGTTTATCTTATTAGATATATAGGGCATGATAAACTTACCCCAATACTATGTGAGGATGAAGAATTCAAACAATAAGAAGGAAATTTAATTGGAAAAGACTAAGGTTAAAGAAGCCCTCTAACAAGTCTAATGAGACATATTATGATCTATTTTTGATAGCTTGAACACCTACAACCAAGTTGAAATTTGAATGAAGGGGTTACAAATTGAAAAGATGATGGAATACATTAAGCTTACTAACCTGCACTATGTTAATCTAATGATGTTAATTGTTGGTTGACCTTGATTAGAGTTAGATAAATAGGTTGCAAGCTCATACTTATTGTATGAGAATGAGCATAAACTCCACCATGAGGCATAATAAAAATTGCAAATCACCAATGTGAATCTCAATATCCTCATAGCCAAATATGAGAATGAAAGAGGAGTACCATAGGCCTTGGGTAGGAGAGTGTTAGATTACTAGAGGCTAAAGAACATAGTGAGGTTGTCCAATATCAAATACAAATAATTTTTTTCCTAGTTTTATACACTCATGAGATGTTTTCCACTTTGATGTGTCATTGGAAGATGCCTACATCATAAAATCTAGGTAAAATGGCATGGACCATCCATGATTCTAAAACCAAGGAGGAGAAGATGAATGCACTCATTGATGCATTCAACTAACAACAATAGTAGTCACGGTAGTAAGACAATCAGAACCATAGTCAAGGCATGAGAAGCCATTGTAAAAATTGTCATCACTAGGCACAACATAAGGCATGAAGAGCCTTGGATCTTTTTGTAAATATTTACATGATTTTTGTAAGGACAATGTATCCAAGTTTTGTCATCTATTAAAATTGTAAAGCACTTGAATAAAATTATAAAACACTTTAGTTAGTTAAGATAATCAAGTCACTTTCATATTTTACAAAGAAAATTTGTCTAAATTTTGTTAACTTTAGGATGAGTTTTTAGTAAGTTATGGGGGTATGATAAACAATCTTGAGTTGGTTGCATTAACGTAGGATTAGTTGTGTTGAGGCAATAAATTCCTATATAAATGCATGCACCAACTATATTCATGGCACCATTTTGGTCATAGTCATAATGAAGCTCTTGTAATTTGTTTCCATAGCACTTAGACTTTGTCACCAAATGCCTACAATGTAAACTTAAATTGATTAACCAATGTCTCATTTAAGTGTTCATGTACTTGGACACACATTCATGAATGACAATAAGATCGATATCAATTTATCTTCAATATAGCACTTGGCATAGTTTAACGCTTTATTTAATTATAGTTTAATTTCCTTGTTCTTTCACTTCACATGCATTTAATTAATAATTTACATTTCATCATACATTAATCGTGTAACATGATTAAGAATAGTTTTGAGCATAAATACATTAACATTTGATAATCCCAGTAGTGTGTCACTTAGTATGTCGAGTAGTGGATATTTGGTATACATGCAGCATTAATTTACTTCTCACATTTAGCATAGGATAAAGTAGATTTTTAACATTTTAATATGACACTACAACATCAGCTATTATATGCCTCAATTACACTTAACTATATGTACTAAGGCAGCTACATTAGTGTAATTGGAAAAACATCGATGTGTGATTGAATGCTTAATTATCTAATCACCATGCTAGTCATATCCAAAACTTACGATCAAGTCACTTATGTATGCTCATGATTTGTATAGTTGGGCATTGGAATTTCTTATTACTCATAAGTATTAAACTCAATACCTTTATGTGCAAAGCTATGCAAGCTAACCAATTGTATAAAATCTACACCCAAAATAAACAATGATAAATTTGTTTTCTCTATAAACTATTATATAGGTTTATAAACAAGTATTTGTGATTATATTACAAATAGAATATTAGTGTGCTTATGTGATTATATTATTTTTGAGAATGATTTTGACCTTAGGGTTCGCCCAACGATGTTAATGATGTTCACTAAACCTAGATAGCACACGTTTCAACAAAAAGAGTCCCCAGCAACAACACTAATGATGAGCAGTCAAGGTACCCATACACCCAACCATACGAATCACGAAGCATTCACGCATGATCCAATCAAATTCCATGGACTCTATGTCTTCTAGTATAGTAGTCTCCTAGGAAGTAAACTTTGCCCTAATAGTCATTTGTTGTCGTCCCAATTACACTTTTGATGCACAAAGGTATGGTTAAGTGTAATTGAGGCATTTGATTTTTATTATTTTATGTTTTATGTTCCTGGTGCTTGAAATAGAGAAATGAAGTAATTTAATTACTAATTTAATTTAAGTAATTAACTAATCTCTAACTAGTCCTAACACAAGCATCCAGTCACTTTTTGTACACATCCTGAACCCACGCATCCACCACTAAGATTACAAGTGCTATGCTACTTGGCAAACCAAGCAATAACACTGTTGGGATTATGAAGTAAATATGTGTTTACGCTTGAAGCAATCGTACTTATGTGTTTAATCTATTTAGATTAATTAATTAACTAACCACTTAAAGTTTAATTTAGCTTAATTAATTGCATAATTAATGAAAATAATAAATGCATAAATGAATCATTAATCTATTCTAAGCATTGTAATGTTTAATCAAAAGGTTCATCTTTATTGTCGTACACATTGGTGTGTTCAAGCACAATAGGGCTTGAATAAGATTCGTACAATTTCTAACTCTTGCTATGGGCACTCAGAGAAATATTCTAACTCTCAAATGACAAAACTACAAGAGCTCTGCTACTACTATGATTGGACTTCCCCATAAACATAGCTGGTGAGCACATATTTATAGATTTTATTATAAAGCTATGTCAATGAGGCCCCATAGACGTAGCAAATGCTATGTTGATGTAGCCCCATCAATGGGGAAACACCACATAGATAAGGCCTTATCGATGAGGCCACATCAATGGGGACCTATCGATGCAACACAATGACAATTCATCATACCCCAAAAATTAAATGAAAACTTGTCCTTGAGTTTCTTGAAAAAATTGGGAAGGTATGGGATTATTAACTGACTCTTGACATAACAAAGTAACTTGACAAAACTGATTGCCCAAGTGTACAAATCAACAACATTACAAAAATTTTGGTGTTCATGACACAAAATTGAACACAATGACATGATAACTCAAAATTGGACAGCACATCCTTTGATGGCATGAAGGCAGTTGAGAAGATTAGATAGTCCTAGATTGTGGAGGTTCCTGATGTTTTGAAGGACCTTCACCAGCTTCAGACACATGCGGTGGATGAGGTGACTATGGCTATCTTGTTGTGGCTACAACTTTTGGTGAAACAAAAAAGGCATCTAGTAAAGCCTTCATCATCTCCTCTTTACTTCGAGGATCATTCAAAATCCACGCGACATCACCAATGTGGGTTGGAATAGGGATATCCCATGGATAGGACATTATTGGAAACAACTCCTTAACATTGACAAACCAGGCAGCAAATTGTTTATGTTCGACATTGAACACCTTGACTGTATTTTGCAGCTCTTGGTAGTCATTCATTATTTTGGCCAGGTTCTCTACAGCAAATCTCTAATTAGTGTATTTACCCTTAAGAACCTCAAGTTCTACATTTGCCATAGTAAGCATTTTCTTGGTGTCCTTCTGGTGCTTAAACTCAACCTCATACAACAAGTATGAGCTAGCCACTTACTTCTCTAGTTCTAACCATGGCCATTTGACAATCAACATAGCTAGATTTGCATATCGAACATTGGCAAGCTCCATGCATTCTGTCATCTCCTTAATCTGCAACTCCTTCATGTGGATTTTTATCTTATTATAGGCATATCTTCCATCAAGGATAGGTTGCCAAACTTCTCTTCCTTGTTGGAGTTGCTGGAGGGTTTCATTTACTTTTACCTTCGTCAACTAGATGTGCTTTTTATTAACTTCTTTATGTAGACCGACTTGATCTCTGTAATGATCCTTAACTCTCTAAAATTTGAGAGCCTTTGATTTCCAAGTGACTACCTCTATTGCAATCTTTTGGCAAAGGGCATGGACCTCCTCCCTAGAGAGGTCTCTATTTTTAGCTACTAATCTCCTTAGCTCTATGTTTACTCTAACTAGTTGCTCCTGCTATTGATGGATAAATTTAGTTAGGCAATGGTTCTCTATGGTCAGTTGCACATTCTCCTAGTGGGTTAGATCCAAGGCTTTCTGAATTTTATGCTAGGAAGCCTCTACCAAGGATTGGTAGAACACTATTATCTCCATCACATCCTTAACCCCTTTCAATTTGGTGTGAAGGTATTTAAGAGCTTCATCTCTTATCAATGCTAGGTTGAGAATTGCAAGGTTGGCAATTTGAGCTCTTTCTTGGCTATTTCAAGTTGCCCTTCCAAGACAATGTTTTTGCTTCGTACCTCTAGCAGCTCTGACTGGGTTACAATAATACTATTCGGAAGATCAAAGACATCCAAAAGTGGTTGCCCAATTCCAACCAGTTAGTCTAGTAGTTCTTCATGTTGTGTTGCACTGAAACTACGACTTACAGTCCCTACAGATGTCTACATATCTTTAAGTGTAGTGAAGTCTAGTACAAACACCATAGGTGCATTGAGTGTTTTGGTAATTCTATCAGCAACCACCTCTACTACTATCTCCTACCCTTGGTGCTGCATCACTAACACTATTGCTCCCTTGCCTTCCTTCAAGTGCACTAAGAAGGTTGCGACATTCCTAAAAATTCTTAGGAGTGGCTACTATTCTGCAAGAGATACCGTGACCTCTCTAGTATTAGGATTTGACCTCATAAACAATTGTGTTTGTTGGGCCAAGAAAATGGATCCACCTCCCCCCATCAGGCTAACTCTTTGAGCCATCTCATTTAAGTGACTCATCGCTAGCTAGTACATAGATGGGCCCTCATCACATGTGCCTACTCATTGCTCTTATTCACTTAAGAGCCATTCTTAATATTTGCATAACTGTTGGGTTGTTATAGTGAGATCCAGCACAATTATTTAAGTGTCAGGTGGAGGTGGTCGCTACTGCTCCTCTTCTTGAATGATTATTGTAGGTGTTTTATCTTTAATCATCTCCACCCAATTAGCAGTCAAAGCATGCCTAGCAGCATCATTTGTATAATGGACTATCCCTCCCCTCCAACAAAGTTTTTTGATGAGGCATGGAAAGGGGAGTGCCTTCCTTCTACATTCATTTTCTTTAAATCATTTTTCTATCTCCAAATAGATTAGTTGTGGAAGACTGATAGGGAATCTCCCACTCAAAGCAGTGCAAGCATGGGCAAAAAAGGTAGTGATCTTGGTGGGCTTCACCATGGGGTTTAGGTGAAAGATTGTAATCTTGTAGTGGATTCTTTCTACCAGTGTGAGTGCACCATACTCCTTGCAGTCGATACCATAGCATTTTCAAACCCATTCCTTTTTGATGATGGAGTTTTCCTGCATCAAAATCTCAACGAGATTCATCCTAGTTTCTGGCAACCCAAGAAATTTAGCAATGGCCTACATCGAGTAGGACATTGAAATGTCCTTGATTTTGACCATTGAACTAGCCTACTTGTTGTTCCAAAATAAGAATGTCTCTTCCATGTACCACTCCCCAATAGAAGTGATAATTGGCCACATGGAAGAGATCTTCAGTTGGTCTTGTACTTTTTTAGGTGCTTGCTCCAGGAAAGAGTCAAAGTTTAACTTCTAGAGCACTATTTTTTGGACCTCTCTTGATCTGATTTGATTTAGGCAAGCTTCTATGAAGGTCACCTCAAGGTTTTCTTATTGAGTTGGTGCCTCATCCCAGTGGAAATGTTCTGTTAGTGTTATTGGTTCTGGAATATGATGAATAAATTCCACCTCGGCCTCTTCCCTAAGAGGACCTATGGTATGGGTTACAAGTGGTTCTTCTTGGGTTTGTTCATGGCCCCATCTCGTTCTTGGCTATTTCTCTCTTGGTTGAGATGATCCTCCTTCCTATGTGTGTTTGCCTTTCGATGCCATCTGCGGTCACAACACATCCATGGATTAGTAGATATAACATGTAACTTGGCTAAGGTTGGACCATGGTAGATTGATTATTTTATTAATTAATTTTCATTATAAGTGTCACCAAAGCTTATTGGAGGAGTTTAACTTCTATAATTTGGTGTTTAAATGTTGATTTCTTAGTTAAACCTTTGTGGGAGTTAGAAAAATGATGAAAAAATTTTTGGTAAAAAATAGCATATTTGTGGCCCCCACAACTAAGATCTTACCTCCGATAGCTACAAGGTCGAAGAATGGAGTGATTTGAATAAATGGTTAGGAAGTTATGGGATCCACAAGGTTCTAGCCATTGAAAATTTGAAACACTCCCTTGGCGTTTGTGAGAAAATGTGAAAATTTCTAAGGAGGGTCGCACAGAGTTATACTATTTTTATGCTACGTCAATGGGGCCATGTATATACATGGTCTTCATCAATGAGGCCCCATTTACAAGGTCTGTAAACAAAATTTTCAAATGTGAATATCTTAAAAAATACAAGGACTTTTTGAATGAATTTGGAGTCCATGGAGTCCTAGAAAAGCCAAGAATATGATGAAATCATTGAAGAGGATCTTTGAAAGCTTAAAAATTAAAAATTTTGAAGGAGAATGTATGCAGTGAACAAAATATGTAAAGGAGCACATGGTTGGATGCAAAAGATGGATGTATGAAAGATTCTAATTGCAAGAATGCCTAAGGATAAGGTGCTTAACAAACCCAACCAAGAGATATGCAAGTGGGTCCTTTCCATAGCAGGCACATGCCTTGTTTGCCCTTGCATAACCTCAACCTAAGGAGTCCATGGGCCCCATAGGTAATTAATGGTTGATGGAAGT
This sequence comes from Gnetum montanum, assembly GCA_015680685.1. Classification (NCBI taxonomy): domain Eukaryota; kingdom Viridiplantae; phylum Streptophyta; class Gnetopsida; order Gnetales; family Gnetaceae; genus Gnetum; species Gnetum montanum. Next base: position 167,723 of record MNCI01022494.1, read on the forward strand.
TAAGGATCAAAACCTAAAAGATTCTATCAAAGAATTCAAGTACGCTAGACAAAGACATCGAATCAAGAACATGGACACTGTCAGTGAGGTGAGTTATGGGTAACATAGACGGATGATGGAGAAGGTGGAATGGAATTCTGAATTGAGGTCATAAGAAGTCCCTTGTGGATTTTTTGTTTAAATGACTTGAGAAGATCTATCCATAGTCTAGACCAAAACCAACCGCTTTCAATGACTTCACATCACCATTCCAAGATAGATACACCTTCTTAAGACACAAGAGTGCTCCCACAGAATAACCACTACTCCATAAAGAGAAGAAAAAATAAGCAGGAAGTGAGAGAGGGCCTTAGTAAGAGGGGACCATCAGGCATGGGTAACATGTCTTTCTAGTTCCATAACCAGTGCTTGTAGCTTGTTTATTTGTCTAAGGGGTGTGCTTTGAATTCCCATCATGTTTATTTTATTTTATTTTATTTTGGATGGGAACTACACCATGCAAAGACTTTATTTAACTTTATGTTATTGGTCAACATGGAATAGTAAGAAGTCTATGAAAATACTCATGCACCCAAGCAAGTAGAAGAGTACAAAGAGTATTGAGTTCCCTTGAAGTCACACCCTGTGCAAACCTTTGAATCCTTCCCAATTCTAGAAACTACTAAGGTCACAAATTTATTAAAATTTTATTTAATGAAAAGGGACCTCAAACTTCTAAAATAAGAAAAACTATAGAGTTTGTGAATGGGTGGATGTTGTGGACTCATTACCTATTCCATGAAAAAGAAACCATGTTTTAGCAATCGGTACAAAAATTCAAAAATAGAAACCAGACATTAGCAAACAAAACAAAAAGTAGAAACCACCATTAGTAATAACTATAGCACCACTGTGTCCTATTTGCACAAAACATGTTTATTAACAAAAAATTAGAAAATCATACTAAAATAAAGTAAAATATATAAGAAAGTGTAAAATACTCAAGAAAGACTTAAATGTACTAATGATGGTGTAAAACAAAAATGATGTGATAGAGGAAGAAATTTTAAAATCAAAAAGGTGTAAAATAAACAATTTATAAAGATAAAATGTGTAAAACAAAAAATAGAAAAATTGAGGAGCCATGTATATAATTAGCATGGATGGCCATCTCCCCCATGACTAAGTTGAAAGGAGGAGATCTAAAAAATTGAGTGTGGTTGCCCATCCATTGAGGTATTTGTTGCACTAGCTTACTTGGGCTTGTGGAAAGGCTTTATCTGTTGGACATTGACCAATTGGTTTTTGTTTGGGATTTTAGGTTTGCATATGATCATGGCCCCAGAAGGAAAGGTTTCATCAATTATATAAGGCCCTTTTCACAATGTTTGGAATTTGGTTTTTTGAGGTATGTGTGTGGGATTCTAGTAGAGAACCTTATCTCCTTGTTCAAATTTTACTTTCTATATTGTAAGATCATGATATTGTTTGTTGAATGCCTTGTACACTTCATTCAAAGATAGAGCTACCAATAAATTTTCATTTAGCACATTGAGGTTGATCAGTCTTTCTTTTGGTGCTAAACTTAGGTCAAGATCCAAGTCACAAGATGTTATAGAGCTCGAATTGAATTGGGAGCATTGGAAGTTTTTGTACACTAACTCATAGGGAGAATAATTGATAGGAAGTTTCCATGTTAAGTGGTAGGCCCAAAGGGCATCATTGAGTTTTGTGCTCCAATCTCTCCTATATTTGCTAATAGTTCTTGTTAAGATCTTTGTGATCTCCTGATTAGTCACCTTTGCTTGATCATTGGCTTGAGGGTGATAGGATGTTGTTAATTTATGTTCAACCCTTAAGCATTGCATGAGTTTTCAAAAAGTGGCACCTGTAAAATGGTTTCTGTTGTCAAAAATCAATGCACATGGCACTCCAAACCTATTCACAACATTTTGTTGTACAAATTGAGTAGTAGCAGATGATGTACAGTTGATGACAGCTATTGCTTCTACCCATTTGGTATAATAGTCAATGATGACAATTATATATGCCTTCTTGTTGGACATGGGTGTGATGGAATCCATGAAATCTATGCCCCATATATCAAAGGATTCTAGTGTTTGAATCCACTATTGTGGATGCTCAATTTGTGTGGTCATTCCACCATCTCGCTAGCAACGCTCATAGGATCAAACAAATTGGTGGGCATTCCTAAAGGACCTTCATGAGCATCCTAGAGAACACGCAATTGATCTGCATTAGGTACACACCAGCAAACCAAGCCAATAGCCAACACCTTGTAAAGGTGTTCATTAATTTCCATGAAGTGTTGAGCCCAATGAATAAATTTTTGTTTCTTCTTGTGTTCCAGATCTTGTGGCATCTCTTGAGTGAGAAGATAAGTGAGGATGTCATCATACCATTTCAATTTTGTAGGCATTTGTTCATTTATTGCACCAACAAAGAGGAGTTCATCAAAAAAAGATCAGATAGTGGACTTTTCTCCTCTTTGTTATCCCATTGTAACCGAGACAAGTGATTAGCAATCACATTCTTAGTCCCTATTCGATCTACCATTGTAAGATCAAATTCCTACAAGATCACCAACCATCGTATAACACGGGGGCTCACCGTTGGCTTGTTCATGAGGAAGTAAATAACACTATGATCAATGTGTACAAACACTTTATATCTAAGCACATAGTGTCTGAACTTTTCCAAAGCATACATCACCGTCATCAATTCTTTCTCCATGGTGGTGTAATTCAGTTGTTCACCCAAAATGCTTTGACTTGTGCAATGGATGTAATATGAAATTTTCTTATAATTTAATTGCATAAGCACATCTCCCAAGGTGTAGTTAGATGCATCTATCATGATATGGAATGGTCTAGACTAGTTAGGTGCTTGTAGAATTGGAGTCTCTACAAGCTTCTATTTGAGGCTCTAGAATGCATTTTCACATTCCTTGGTCTAGATGAAGGGAGCAGCTTTCTTTGTCAACTTAACATATGGTTTTGTGATCCTAGAGAAATTCTCTATGAATTGTTGGTAGTAACCAGTGTGTCCAAGGAATGATTGAACATCTTTGATAGTTTCTTGTTGATGGGTGATTCTTGGATGCCCCTTATCTTTTTGGGATATACCTCAATCCATATTGCAAAATTTGATGCCTTAATACAATCTTCTCTTGAATCATGAGATGGCTCCTTTTCCAATTAAGCCACAGATTTGTTTCCATGCATCTTTTTAGTACTTGCTTAAGGTGGTCCAAGGCTTGCTGAAATGTATCGCCATAAGTGGAGAAGTCATCCATGAAGACTTCCACTCTGCTACCTATTTGCTACTAAAAGATACTTAAGACTAGACATTGGAAAGTGGCAGGAGCATTGCATAGACCAAAAGGCATCTTACAATATGCAAAGGTCCCCTAGGAACTTGTGAATGTTGTTTTGGCCTGATCTTTTGATGCAATTTGGATTTGGTTATAACCACTATAACCATTTAGAAAATTGTAATAATAATGCCCAGATATGGTGTCCAACACTTGATCAACGAATGAAAACAAAAAATTATCTTTGAATGTTGCCATGTTTACAACTTGAAGTCAATACAAATCCACCATTTGCCACCTCTCTTTAGCACTATCACGAGTGTGTTGACCCACTCACTATTTGCAATGGGGTAGATGAACCCTACCTTAAGGAGTTGCTCAATCTCCTCTTTGACAATTTTCTTCAATTTTGGGTTTAACCACTATTGTGGTTGTCTCCTTGGCTTCATGGATAGATCAGTGTAAATGCAATGTTGGCATATTCATGGATTAGTTCCAGTGAGTTCTAAATATGACCAAGTAAAACTTGTTGGCCATTTGTTGACCACTTTCAATAGTTTTGCTTTCTGCTCAAGAGCAAGTTTGGCATTGAGTATTACTAGCTTACCATTTTTCAAGAATGCATATTCTAGGCTGGTAGGTAGAGTTTTCAACTCTAGGAGCTTCTGTTTAAAATTCTCAGGGATCTCCAACTCTACCCAATTAGTATCAACATTTTCATTATCAAAGAGTTGGTGATGAACTTGCTCTAGTTCATCCATACTTGCGACATAAGCACATGTGAGGCTCTTAGAAGGTTCCATGCACATTGTGCTGCTATCAGAATCAACGGTCAACCACTAGGCACCCTCTTATTTTGTGACTGCTACATATAGACACCTTTGAATATTTGCCTCATGTGCACATTGCTTACCTGCAAAAATAGATGCTTATTTTACAAACTAGAGTTTTTGCACGTAATTGCACCTTGTATTGCTGTATGTGATGCATAGAACTCATCTCTTCTTGATCTTTCCAAATGAATTTTTCTTTAATATCTCTAGGGAAAGATCTCTTATGTTCATTCTTACATCAACAATGCTTAACCATGCCCTTTCCATAATGATTGGGAAGTTCCCCTTATAGTTCTCAACCTTGATTACTAGGAAATTAGCAGGATAAGACCACCCACAAATAGTGGTCATAATGTCTTTGACCAGTTCCAACAGAATAGTGATGGACTAGTATGCCAATTCCAATCTAATATTGCTCTTCTTAATAGGTGGTAGGTTCCAAGCATTATACATCTCATGAGATATCAAGTTTACACCGGAACTGGAATCAAGAAGAGCTTTACATGGTTCATTCTCAACAATGTGTAAATAGATAAGGGACTCCTAGGATCAACTAATTTCCCATGAAGGTTGCCAGTTTGGATCCAATCGAATATAGCATGGGTGAGCATAACAGTATGGTTTTTCGGTGACATTTGGTTTGAAGGGGACCTAATGGAATGGTTTGTAGAGGTTGAGGCAAGAGCAGGGCAACTAGTCGCTTGAGTTTGTCAGGGCTTAGTAGGGCTGTTGGTTCAAAAGAATGGTCTTTTATGAGCAAGAGATTCCAAACCCCTTGATTAATGAACCGGTTGTAGATTAACAATCGTAGTACCGTTTCATTGCTGTGGTTGGGCTGGAAGTTCACCCTACATGGATGGAATAGTTGGTAGTTGCATTGAGGGTGGAGTAACATGTGTAGAAACAGGAGGAGGTTAAGGATAAAATGTCCCATCCCTCCTAGAATGTGGAGAATGAGCTTTGTAGTATTTGAGAGTGTGGTAGTGATGTTGGAAAGGAGAAACATGACTAGAAGAGTCATGTGGAGATAGGTGTTGCTGAATGTAATACCCATATGGATTTGGTTGCCTATAAGGGTATTGTTGCCTTAGTGATGGCATCCCCCATGACTGTGGTTGGTGCCACTGTTGATACTATTTGTACAGTTGTGGTGAAATTCCACTTGGATAATATTGTTGTTACTGATGAAACTGCCTGGGATTTCCTTGAGGATAAGGTAATCTTTTGGGTGTTTGCCTTTTTGCTAGTCATTGATTCAAAGCATATAACCCAAACTCTTGTAAGTGTGACATGATGGGGCAACATCCCTTAGGATGTTCATATTGGTAGATGTCACATCCACCATCATCATTTGATTTAGTTTCTGCAACTTCATCTACTGCAGCAATCTTTCCGTTACCCCTTTGATAAGCATGTTCAACCTCTTTTCACCTCCGATGGTTACGATCACTACTCTACTCTCTTGATTCTTTGGCGATGTTCAGAGTAGTTTGGAATTTTTCATCTAATGAACACATTTTATCCACCTTGGCTAAAATTTTAGACATAGATTTTTGGATCGATGAAGTCTTTCTATTTACCACCTCATCAAGTGGTGATTCCTCCTCAATGTCACAAAATCGGACCTCCCTCTTTCTGATGGAAGGATCCTTGTTGTATTCCTCTGTACTTTCATGTTTTCTCAACTCTCCTTCTTCTTTTGCTACCTTCTCAATTATCCTTTGAATCTAATGGGCTTTAAGTATGGATAGTCTCCCTTGGGTATAGACCCCAAGATTTCTCCTTGTTTTTTATCTAAGTCCATCTATGATATGGCTAAGTTATTCTTGTTGAGAATAACCATGACCAGGGCATTGGGGTATGAGAGAAGAGTATCTGCACATGGTAGTGTCCAAAGATTCATGCTTTCCTTGCTTCCATTCTTGGATTTGCCTTCTATATTCAACACTCTAGAGTATGTCTAATACATATCATTAAATAACTCTAGCATTATACTCCACCTGCAGATGGATTCTAACTCCAAGGATTGGTACCAGCTTTTTTCTTTCTTGATGAGTGTCCTGGGAAATAGCTTTAGTTTATGCTAATCATTTTCGATATTTTGTAAGGCACAAGCATCGTGAAAAGCTTGAAGATATGTCTATGGATCAAAATTATATCCCCTCCCCTAAATTTGGAAATATTGTTCATATCAAGTTGTCTGATCCAACTATCTTTCACATGCCTAGTTGAAATTTTTATAGCCTCTGCAATATTTAACATGCTTCGAGTTGCTAGCAAAGGCTCATCATCATCATTATTTCTATGACGTCCTTTGTTACCCCTTCAGTCATGATGGGCTTGGTGATCATCATTATTATCTTGTTGTTCACCTCAATCACGGTTATTCTTTCTACGGTGTTTGTCAGAACCAGAAAAGGAAGAAAAAGATGTAGATGAAGAGGGCAAAGAGGGAGGAGGATTACCACTACCATGGTGTCTGCCAACTCATCTTCGATTGTCATAGTCACATTCATTAGTTTTCTTATCCTCTTGATGCTTGTCCGAGCCCCTTCCTTGATTGCCATTCTTGCCTAAACTTAGATTGTGGATAGTGGAGTGCAAATTCAAGGCCACACCCCCATCACTAGTAACATGGGATGGAGAGTCTTCATGTTGAGNTCATCTTGATTAAGCAAGAACAAGGGATAGGTGAACTATTTCCTCTTCGCAAACTCATGGTGCTTCTCTTGGTGTCGATCTCTCCTGTGTTGTGTTTTAGTGGGATGGTGTCCTGGTAGTCATAATCATGCACAATGTACTCCTTTTGAAGATCTTGGATGTCCAATCTCTTAAGAGTTTAAAGTAGCATCATGGACACAAATCAATTGGGAGACATTATAATGTTGCCTTCCATATCACACAATTGCAGTTGTTCATCCTAATGTAGGATGAAGGTGAAATTAGGTACCTACTAATTTGGATGAGTATACACCACCTTGCATTCTTAAGGGACTGGTGGTTTAATATCATCATGCCTATGAGAACAAGACATTTTGCAATACAAATAGAATACCAGTGTGCTTATGTGATTATATTATTTATGAGAATGATTTTGACCTTAGGGTTTGTCTAATGATGTTAATGATGTTTACTAAACCTAGATAGCGCACATTTCAACAAAAAGAGTCCTCAACAATGGCACCAATGATGAGTGGTCAAGGTACCCCTACCCCCAACCATACAAATCATGAAGCATTCACACATGATTTGATTAAATTTTGCAAACTCTATGTCTTTCGATACACTAGTCTTATAAGAAGTGAACTTTTCTCTAATAGTCATTCATTATCTTCCTAATTACACTTATGATGCACAAAGGTATGGTTAAGTGTAATTGAGGCATTTGATTTTTAATATTTTATGTTTTATGTTCCTGGTGCATGAAATAGAGAAATAAATTAATTTAATAACTAATTTAATTTAACTAATTAACTAATAAGCATTTAGTCCCACTTTCTGTACATGTTTGATGAGTGGCGAGGTACCCCTACACTCAACCATACGAAACAAGCGAAGCACGCACGATCCGGTTGAACTCTGTAGACTAAATTCCTAAACGCCCCATGGAACACTTGGGGTTAATCGTTCGTTGTCTTCCCAGACTTACTTGTTGTTGTCACGGTGTATGGTTAAGTAAGTCCGAGGTATATGATTTTTTTGGTCTTTTATGGTTTTATGTCTTCTACGCTAAGAGGTGAAGGGTTGAGAGAACTAACTAACTCTAACTAAGGACCTAAGTCTAAAATAGCTAGTGTCAGCATCCGTTCCCACTTACCGTACACACCCTAAACTATGCAACTGTGGTTACCAAACACTAATCGTTACTGAGATCACCACATGTAACGCACGTGCTTGAAGTGGTCATACTGAGACACCTAACTAGCCTAAGTGTGACGAGTAGCCAATTCCTTGACTAGCCGTACACATCCGTAGATGCTCATAATCAAGTTGTACTCATCCCACGTTCTAGGAGATAAGGGGGAGAGAATCTAATCGCGATGAGTAGCTGATTCCTTGGTTACCTGTACACATTCGTCAATGCTCGTAACCAAGTCGTACTCATGTCGCGCTAACAACAAGTAAGAAATAACATGTAATAAAACCTATCCATGTACTGCAAGGTTTATCCACAAAGCTCGTCTTTATTGTTGTACACAACTTACGTTCAGGTACAAAGCTGCTCGAATAAAGAACCGTTCACTTGGGGCACTCCTACTACGGGCACATGGAAAATATTCTATCTCTGGGGTGATCAATCCGCCAGAGCTTCGCTACTTCTAGCCTAGGATCGGAAATGAGAGGAGTGCCACCTCTTATTTATAGATTTGGCGACAGACCACGATATCGCATACGTGATATCGCAGGGGACGACGCGATATCGCAGTGCATGCGATATCGCGTCTCATCATACCCCCATGACTGAATGAAAACTCATCCTCGAGTTCCT
>MNCI01022494.1:199181-291791 GCA_015680685.1 Gnetum montanum
GTTTTAACCTTTTCTTTATCTTTCTTACTATGTTGATTCTTAAAAGCTGAATATGCAGGATCATGGCTATTTTGTGCTGCCTCCTCTATGTTCTTGATCTGTACAAACGCTTGACTTAGAGTGCATGCATTGAGGTAGTATAGTTTGGATTTGACAAAATCGTTGACAGCCCCTTTAGGATGGTGAGGAGATACGTCTCTGGGATTGACTCGTGGAGTTCATTGAGAGCAGCACTCCACCGTTGGATGAATTTTTGGACAGGTTCAAGGGGTGCTTGCTTGACCTGTATGAGGCTGTCAAGTGTTGCTTCAGGATTCAAGTTGTACATGAACTTGGTGACGAACTGGTGTAACAAATCTTCTAGAAAAGATATTGAGTTACGTGGCAAGGCCCGATACCAATCAAGTGCTCTCCCACCCCCCCACATGGGGAACACTCGTAGAATGGCATGTGGCCATGCCTGAAGTAGCGCGCACTCTAGTCTAAATGTTATGAGGTGAGCGTTGGGGTCTATCTCCCCGTTGTATTTAGTCAGCGTGGGTAAAGATACACCCTTGGGTAATGTTAGAGGCGGAACTGAAGAGCTGATGGGGTCATCGTGATAGAAGTCCACTACCTTGAGTTTTCCATCGGCTGCTATCTTGAGGTGCTTGACCTTGTCGGTTAGCTCCTGTATTAGCTTTTTAGCGGCAGCCCTGTCTTGGGCACTAGGCGATATAGTAGGTTGTGGATGTTGTACCGTATATAGGTTAGATTGTTGGACAGTGGACTGGAAGGAAGAAAGTTGTGTAGTTGGAGGCTGCGTTTGCGGAATATTTGTGGTGGGTGGTACTAGGGGCGGCACATTGTAGGCAAGGGGTTGTTGTTGTTGTGGTTGTCCTTGAGGGATGTTAGCTAGTAGAATTGTGTGAGACGGTATGTTATAGTGAGGGAATTTATGCGGTTGAGCAGCAATCGCTGCCCATTGACCAGTCACACTTTACATAGGGGCACTCTGAACTGGTTGAGTTATAGCGGTGAAATGGGCTCCTTGGGTTTGGACCCGGGGGATATAATGAGCGGACGTAGAAGCTGGTATCACATGTGGCATCCCGATCACTCGGGGCGGGAAGGTTACTCCTACATTATTTTGAGGAGGTTGTATTTGCGAGAATGGGGCTACTATTACAACAGGGGGAATAGCAAGGGGAAATGTGTTGAGTTGTGGATCGGTTGCAGGAGGAATATGAACAAGTGTGGATGATTCTTGTTGAGGTATTTGTGCTTGGGTAAATTTAAATGGTTGAAGGGACGTAATTTCCCCTGTGGCTGGATGAAACAAAGGGTTTGCATAGGTTTGCGGACTAAGAGTATGGTACGAATCTTCATGCTTGGATTGGGCTGCGAAATCATCCTCCTCTTCTAATTGAGGATTTACCACAGGCTGATCTAAAGGCTGACTCCTTTGTAGGAGGAGTTGTGAGATGAGCTCAGAGTAATGCTCTGGGAGCAGGATGATATCATACGGGGAAGGAATGAACTCATGTCCTCCCCTATGGAAGAGTTTGTATTGTCTCTTAACCTCCATTTCGGTTTGGTCCACGGCTAGGTCGGCTTGCATTTTCACACATATGAAATTATATTGCTCCTGAGTTATAATGTTAAATGATGGGTTCCTCCCTTACAATCTAAGAGACCGGCAAGGCCCCACAGTAGGTTGTACCATGGGTTGTTAAACGGCCATGGTGCCTACGATGTCTGTAACTGGCTTGGTTGTAGCGTTGGGGTTTGTAGTGTTCATGATGAACAGTTATGAATACAACACCATGAAGGGATATGAAACTAGTATATTTAGTACGGCGTAAACCTACGTTCGCTGGGTACAACGTATAGATTGGAACTCAGCGTATAGTGGCAGCGTATAGGTATATGTTAAAATGTGTAGGTAGAGCAGCGTACAACGTAAACTAAGCAGCGTAGACGGAGTCTACAGCGTAGAGCATACAGCGTATGCTAAGCGGTGTAGACGGAGTCTATAGCGTAGAGCGTACAGCGTATGCTAAGTAGCGTAGACAGTCTACAACGTAGACCATACGACGTATACTCAGCAGCGTAGACATAGTCTACAGTGTAGAGCGTACAGCGTATACTCAGCAGCGTAGACAGAGTCTACAGCGTAGAGCGTGTAACTTATGCTAAGCGGCGTAGACGGAGTCTACAGCGTAGAGCGTATAACATATGCTAAGCAGCGTAGACAGTCTACAGTGTAGAGCGTACAGCGTATGCTAAGCAGTGTAGATAATCTACAGCGTAGAGCGTACGATGTATACTCAACAGCATAGATAGAGTCTACAGCGTAGAGCGTGCAGTGTATACTCAGCAGCGTAGATGCTGGGAATTCTGTAGAACGGGATGTCGACCCGGGAATTTCAGAACTGGGTTTAGTGTTGATGCGGTGTGAGTCTGGGAAGATCGGGGTATGAGAGCACAGTAAGTCTTAAGCAGTTTCAGACCCTCCTTTTAGCGTCATTTTCTGTACTGTCCAAAATCGTCGGTCTTCGGCTGGAATGAAACAGAAACTTGGAAATCTCAGGACACGCACAGAAGACCCTACCTTCGCTTGAGGGCAAGCTGGAATTAACGAAGGCAGAGTACCTTGAGTGGTCCACACGCGGATCAGGCAAGGGTTTCCCCGAACGTACATCGATATACTGTACGCTGGGTTATATGTAAACGGCGTAACGAATGTAAAACGGAGCGTAAACGTACAAGAGCGTAAACAGTAAACATGCAACAATGAATGAAAAACTGTAACAGATTTTAGCAAAGAAATGTAGCAATATTATTGCGAAATGAGAGTTAAAATGCACCGGTCTAACGCAGTTGTGACTCTGACACAAGGCGGACGAATAGCCCTGGTGGATGCAGGGATGATTGTGTGCTGGGTTCAACTGCAGGTACAGTGTAAAAGCCGTATGCTCAGTGTGCAGGGTCGAGATCCAGTGTACAGGGTTTTTGCTATGGTTTCTCAGTGTCTTTGGTTCTTTGTTTTTCTCTGGTTTTTTGCTCAAAAATTGCCCCCTCCGGTCTAGTGAAAAATTGGGGTTTTTATACCAGTTTAGACGTGGGACTTGGGTTTTGAGAGGGGATGATTGGCTGTGGAGTGCTGGACTCTTGGGCCGGGTGACATGTGGCGCGTTGACCGGGTGTGAAAGAATGAAATTTTACAAGCATACAGCATGCTAGCGTATATTGCTGTACGTCAGCGTATACACACTGGACGTATGACCTCGGCGTACAGACTTGATCAAGGCAAAAGAAGTCCTCGACCTTCAGATTTGAATTCGAATGCCATGAAGACGTTGCCTGTAAATGTTCCGCTCGGTTGACCTTGATCTGACACTAGTTGTACACTTTGTACATGCTGGGCGTATACACTGGGCGTGTACGCTGGGCGTGTAGGATGTGCATGTTCAGCGTATGAACTCCAGAATGCATGATGCCAACATCTGATGATTGCTTTGTTCATGTGAGTTGATGCTTTGTACAAAGTCTTGCTCTGCAGTGTTGTTTCCATGCCATTTTCGGGGGTTGCATACCGGGCGCATATGCTAGTCATATATGCTGAGTGTATCTGTGAGGCATGTACGCTGGGCGTGTACGCCCAACGTATACGTTGAGAATGTATACTTAGTGAAGACTAAGTATTTTGAGCTCCGAAGTTGCCATGTTTGATAGCAGCTGTCGCCGTGGTCGTCTGTGGGTCCCAGAGAACTGTTGAGTTCAACTCTGCTTGGAGCTGTCTGTGGGGCCCTCAGGCTTTAATCATGTCATGACTTAGCTCGATTCTTGTTGGAGAAGTACTAAGCTCAGAATTTTGTGGTGTTTCACCTACTATAATAACACCACTAGTGGTAGTCCTTCACACCCCCTTCCACCACCCCTTGCTTATGAAAAAAGAGAGAGCATTTCCTTACCTTTTGATAAATAGCATAATTATTATGTTTTCTACATGAAATTTAAAAGTGTTAATAAGATGTTATACTTGTTTCTCAAATTGTAAGATCTAGGTTGAAGCTTGGGTGGAGCCACTCAAAAGAGATTAAGCTCTTGCTCATCCACTACCCTTGCAAGACTCACCTTAGCAAGATGGGCATTGAATCTTTGGGTGATGATCATTTATGAAAGAAAAGTTCAAAACAAAGCACGAGCCTTTGCCCATTGGAGAGCTTGGGTTCAAAACACAATAGCAAAAAATCGAATCATCATTCATATACTTGGGTTGCACAAACTTCTCTAAGCCTTTGTTGGATGATAGGTTGAGTTTAACACTTGTGCTTTACAGTTGAAGGACTGTAGTTGTTGGACCTTTTTATCTACAATTGTTGGAAGGACTTCTAGTTGTTTAAAGCCTAAACTCTTGTGCTTTACAGTTGAAGGACTGTAGTTGTTGGACCTTTTTATCTACAATTGTTGGAAGGACTTCTAGTTGTTTAAAGCCCCTTGATATCCATTGGGACTCTTTATGCTTAGGAAAGCATATGCTTTGAGGACATCGCTTCTTTCAAGTAGAGGATAATGTTGGAAAACATGCCTTGTTGTTATTTTTGGACTCTTGGGTGGTGCCAACACGTATTTCACGGGGGTAACATCATTACTTCATAGCCTTATGTCAACAAAATAGGGTAAGTTAAAAAAGGGCAACAATCGTTACATTATAACTTTGTCTCAACAAAATAGGGTTGGTTTAAAAGTTCTTTTTCCCATTCCCCTTCATGAAAAACCAGATCACGAAAGACTTCCTTATAAGGTAGGAAAGGCTATTCTACAAACTACGCTTAGAACGAAATCTTCTCCTGTATCTATGGCAAAGGATTTATGGAAGACAAATTTGTCTTATTTGTCTAAATGGTATTTAGAACCTTCGATAGCCAAAACAACTATAAAGGAATTCACTATACTCCCCCATATTTTGGGTTGCTTGGCTGGATCAGCAGCTCGGGATTCTTGGTTGATGATATCGGAACCAAATCAAGAGAATTGGACTCCTCTCGATAGACTTGTTGAACATCATTTCCACCTGATTTTTCAAATCATTTTCGATTGTTTTTCCATCGAGTGATATCAAGTAAATAGAAAGCAAAGTTCAAACTTCAAACAGAGCAGACCCGACAGATTATTTCTTGTCATTTTGACGGAGTGCCAGAACTGAATCAAACCTACAACTCAAAACCAGATATTTCTCTCGTCATCAAAACAGTTTAATTCATTGCTAGATACGGCCTCGAGGCGCATTAACTGACGTTTACAAGCCAACGGCCAACGGAACGCTGCGTGTATGGCTGTCCAAGCGCAAGAGAAAAGGGGGACGTGTCTACAGAATTGAACCACCAGCAGCAGCAGCAGCAGCCAGACACATTCATTCATTGGTTCGTTCGAGCGGAGCTCCTCGTCAGTCTAGTCTTCTCCAGTTGCAGACAATGCCGGGGTCTCGACTGACGTCGCTCTTGCTCAGAGCGGGATGCGCGTCCAGAATTATGCGTGATAACTCTGCAATTTCTTCCAAGTTACAGTCTCGTTCCATGTCAAGTCAACATTCAGGTTTTCGCTCCTTTTCTGCAAGCCCTAAGATCGGGATAATGGCTGGAGCTGGCGTCGTTGGAGGAATGGCGGGATTATATTTCGGAGCTTTGTCCAGCAATTCAGTTGCTTCTGCTTCTGCCCCGGATTCTTCCCTCGATATTACTTCTGGTTCTAATCTGTGGCGATTCCACCTCTGGTACGCGGTTCCCCTTCGCCTTGCACGGGACGCTTACACCGCGGCCGCTATTGTTCTCGGTATGTTTGCTCCTCACGTTGTGGAACAGGATGTTGATATTGTTCTCAGAAAGCAGCAGGAATTGTTTTTGTTTACAAATTTTTAGTAGTCCTAAAATCAGAGTCAGCAAACAACAGAATCACTAGCTTGAAAATCCAAACAACCTTTGAGATTGAGAAATAAGACTTAACGACCTGGTAGTGCAATAGCAAACATGAGCAATCATATCTGTAATGGCTACAAATTAAGCCATGGCCAATCAGTTATTGCCTTGTTGGTTGTTTCTAATGTGGCTATAGCTGTTCGTGCGTTTGGTAACGACACGGTACCTGCATTTGTTGAATACTGATTCGGAGTGCTGTTGCCAAACTCGAGCCATCACATATGCAATGATTACAAATTGGCCATAGCCAGTAAGTCAGCAGTTGCTAGCTTGCTACAACGTTGTCCGAGCTGTTTACACTCTGAGCTTCCAGGAATGACACAATAGCTCCATGGATGAATGCTAGACAAATAATAATCGGCAATGTGAATAACGTCATTTGAAGCTGCACTGTAGAGCAGACGAAAGACTTGAATTTGAAATTATCTTCAATTAAAAAATCTAAATAATTTCACAAGTACGATGTTTTGAACACTGCTCACCATTGAAGTACCGATAAAAACTATCATCAAGCTATCATAGCAATTCCAGACCTTACTAAAAGTACAAAACCATTACGGATATGTCTCTCAAGGTGAACATTATGCTTCATAGTTGCCAGAAACGAGCAACAGAGCAACGTGAGGGCCAGAAACGAGCAACAGATCAACGTGAGGGCAACGGAAATGTGATGGAAAAACGGATGAAGCCGGATAAGAAATCGTTTATAAATCTTAGCAGTAGTATATACAAATTTCAATATATTTACCTTAAAATTGCATTGGAACTGAATAGATTTGAAAAGAAAATTGCATTTAGCTTAACATCCAGTTTATTGAATGATTAAATTGTTTGTAGTTTTTTAATTTTCAAATGGTATTTCATTTTTTGACCTTAAAAAACCTTTGAACCTGCTACCAACAGTGAACATCAGAAGCAACGGCATTTTAAAACAGGTTTTCTTTGTGCAAACGGAAAATGCAAAACATTCCCAATCCTCTTGACTTGAGTATGACTTGAACTGATAACCTCTGTTGGTGCCAACACTCCGATGCTAGCATGGGGCCTTGATTAAATAAGTTCTAGTCCATTGATAGTTAAAAATCGTATGGTTTTAGCTCATTATCTTGTAATGAAACTGGTTGCAAGTTTCAGTCACAATTTAGAAATGGCTCTATTCCTCAATAATTATCATGTTGGCCATACATCATAAAGTGTATCTACAATCATTCTTTGGTTTGACAATCATAGTTAGGCGGGAAACATGATAATTTAGAGAATTTAAAGAACTTACCGAGGAGTTTAATGATAACTTAAGTGTGACTTTATGTACCAACCGTTACCTAACAAGCCAATGAAATTATCACTTATGCAACCTATCATTATCCCTTGTTAATAAAAATAAAAAATAAAAAAAGAAGCAAAGGAGTTAAGGTGTGAAGTGATTGAAAGTTGGTATTCTCAAATACCAGCTATGGTACCATCTCCCTACCGACAACTAGGGAGTTTCTTGGTTTGTAATCGTTAGTACCCATTTACAGTGGTCATCCCTGCCACCTTCAAACGTTACCTACCACAGCAATGAAAGTTTAGCTGCAATTTCCGTTTCCCTACACAATTTAAAACTGTGCAATCCATTTATGGCTAATTTGCAAATGATACATGAAAGAAACAGAAGTTGCAGAGCACCTTTCCCTACCCATCTTCACCATGAATGGAGGCATGCTTGGTCGATTTTGGTGTGGCAGAGACGTTGGGAATTGTAATGGAAAATTGCAAGGAATCTTTCAAAGCTTTCTCTATGACTTTGACAAAAATGGTGGTGACATGAGTGGTTGCCAGGTGGCTTCTTGGATGCAACGCACAATAGGTGGAGGAAACTTTTGCTAGGTGGTGCTGTTGCAGATGGTGCTGTTGCAGATGGTTTCACGACAGGTTCCAATGGAAACAAAACATGAGATGGCACAGCAGTTTTTATTCTCCCATGGGGCTCCTCATGTTTATTTCTGGTAGAGTTCTCTCTTGCTGTTGCGTATTTTTGCAGCAACATGTTTCTCTTGCACCAAGTTTGTGCAGCTGCCCGTTGAGCAGCAGCTGGGGCATGGTTCTATGTTGTTTTTATGGCTGCATGTTCTTGCAGCCGTTACCTATGCATGGGTGGTGGGAGCTGCGCATTTCTTTGCCACGTGATTGGTGGTGTCCATTGCTGTTTCTACATGTGATTGGTGGACATTATGTGTGGGTGGTGGTAGTGGATGTTACAATGGACGTTACACATGGGTAGTAATTGCCATGGCCATTACGCATGGGTGGTGGCTCCTCATGTGCCAGACTAGTCCTTATAAATTCCTTGGCAAAGAAAGAGGATAGACATAGGAAGCAAAAAGCTAGCTACTGTTGTGGGGTTTTTTTCCAAGTGGAGTCACGGTGGAAAATCCTAGGGTTCTTTGTTACTTTTATTGCTTGTTTGGTGGCTCTCTTAGAGGTAGTTTGGGGCAGAGCAGTTGGTAGATTCAACAGTCGGAGGTTGCAGTCTCGTTAGAAGAGGTGTGCTTCTTGCAAGCACTGGTAGGCAAGGCTACACCAGAAGTTGTTCTATCTATGCTTGTTTTGAGCTAAGTTATCATTTTATTCTGTCATTTTATATTTCTACAACTGAACTGTGGTCTCTATGTTGTGGATTAAACACAACCTGTTTTACTTTAGAACTCATATTAATCCTGTCCAAGCTGTTAGCTATTTATTGCTTTAATTTCATGTTTTATTGATACACAAGTTTTATTGTTGAAAATTTAAAAAGCAAACAGTTGTCTTTCTGTTAAAATTATCTTGAACTGCCTTTTATATTTCCTTGTTAAACTTGTTTAACTTACCAGCATCTTTATACGTCCCAAAATGTCATGTTGTCCTACCAGCTGAGACTATTCCTGGGTTCCCATACCTATACAAGAGGCACCCAAATAGTCTCCCTAAACGAATTTTTTGGGTGTTGATGTGTCCAACATTTAATTTTCAAATGGTATTTCATTTTTGACCTTAAAAAACCTTTGCACCTGCTACCAACAGTGAACATAACAAGAAATGGTATTTTAAAACTGGTTTCCTTTGCACAAACAGAAAATGTGAAACATTCCCAATCCTCTTAACTTGAGTATGACTTGAACTGATAACCTCTTACCTACAAATCCTTATCAGAAAGTGAGCTAACCACTTGAGCAACCTCTCATTGGCTCATGATTATATTACAATCTGGATGTTGCATATTGGTGGCAAACTACTATAAAATAGGTTTGCAATTTTATTATTTATGCATTCCTTAGAAAGTTTTTAATTCAGAGATTACTTTATTTGGCACAATCTAAACTCTAATCCTTTTATTTTTGCTTTAAACTTTTTTGTTTTTGTTTTTTGGAAAACACACAAAAAGATTTTCTAATGATTATATTTAGATGTGAAATACATCTAGGAATGCTTAGAATTTTAGAGGTTATTGAGGAAACATTATTAAGGATGCATTACACAGTCAACCAATGTAGAAAAAAATTAGCAGATCAATTACTTTCATGGCATCAACCTATCTCTGCCAACAATGTTCAACTTTTAATCTTGTCAGTTACATATATTTGACTAGCCAAATCCTGTTCTATAAATCAACTATTTTTTCCAAACTTTTATTTCTAATCATCACACTCTACCTAGTTGGTTCTTATCACCTTAAAAATTCAAAATTATTCTCTTAGAAAAGTTCAAATATCATATGTGTTTTTAATGCACCTTGGATTTTGTCAGTGAATTCCATTTCACCAACTTATGTCTAAGAGGTTGCCAAATCTTGTTAATGGTTTGAGATTTTAAAATGCTGATGTGTGCATATTGACATCCTCACATGCATTTTTACAAAAACATCTTTTAACAATCATCCATCCCTGCTTCAATAGGCAAAGATTTTATCTTTAATGAAAAATACATGAACTTGAGGAACGAGACCTATCTCTCTCACATTTAGTTTTCTTTGAACTATATGTGCTGCAAATGGTCTATCATATGCCTCTGTGCTATTGTATGATTGTTGAGTTTTCCATTAGCAAGCCTCTCTTATCCTAAAATGGCATATAATGATGTTATGCATGGGAACATTTTTTCAAGATTTAGATGCATTTTCTTCTTAATAAGATTAGACATGTGATATAAGTCTGTGCCTCTGCATAGAAAGTGAACTGGATTGAGTTTTACCGTTTGAAGTTGGTACTGTAATTCTCATTTTAAGACATTCTACCATTTGTAATGGCTTGTGCATATTACGACTGTGTATAAGGGAACCACAAAAAGAGGTAGACCAAAACATATTTGGTTTGCTAGCATAAAGAAAGACATCCAAGATTTGGGTATTAATACTTATTTAGCTCTTAACAGAAGCAAATGGCATAAAAGAATTGATATAGCTGACTTGATGTAGTTAGGAGAACGCTAAGATGATAATGATAAAGGAACCACAGAAAACAAATGTTTGCATCTGGCTATATTTGCTGAATCTTGCAATCACTGTATGTGTTTGTGGGAATTTCAATTTTTGCAGAAATTGACATGATTCTCTCCTGATATTTATTCTTTGTGAAGATTACAAGTATTCACTGTTGGGACTGCCAGAAGGAAGTTTGGAATGGGAAAAGGCTAAACATGAAGCACATGTTCGATGTGCAAATAGGCTTCGGAAACTCTGCTTTGATAACGGTGGCATTTATATAAAACTTGGTCAACATCTAGGGCAGCTTGTAAGTGCTGTTAGGTTTACATATCTGGCAACCAAAATGTGTTTGAAGTTTTTGTATTACAAGAATGCTTCATGGTTTAGTATCTATTTTTTTTTAATAAATTGCTTTGATCATGAATGTAATTGCTTCTTATTTTAATTGCAGCAATCTGGCAACTATAGCATTAGAAGCTAGGCTTTCTTTTGAATAAGCACATGCCATTTTCTTTTCATTGGACTGGTCCGTGCTGGAAAATGGACACACTTTACAATCCAGCCTAGTTTAAGACATTGCCTTAAAATACCAATGACCAGTAAGGGATGAATATGACTTAACTGCTCACAGACATTTATGGTCATATATAATATGCAATCACCATTGTTATGTTGCTTTATCCGAATTGCATCAGTTTGGCTTTATGAGTTGTTTGCTTTTTTAATGTTCATCAAGAGCCATATCAATAGTTATCCTGAGTTTTTTATATAGCCCTTTACTACCCACATCTCCTTTGCAATAGCAGCTTGCATACCAAGTTGAAATCCGTTATAAAGCAACGTTGTAATTCAAAGAGTGGAATTAAGATTATTTCCGTGAGGAGGCTCCTAGAGTTTGTTGAACACAATTTGGTTTCAACAATTTCTGTTTAGCAATTCTTTGAGTCTCATCATAAACCATTGGGATAAACCTTGTAACATTTTGGATGTAATTTTGAAGTCCTATCATATGTCCTAAACCCCATTTATTTTATGTAATAATGAAATCAATAGCTATTTGGTTTTATTGTAGTTTGACTTTTATGCTGTTTAGATTAATACAATGAATTTTGAAAGTCCACCTAACGCCTGGGAGTATGGATATGGCGTGGGAGGTTGACAATCTATGATCAACATGGCACAACTATTAATAATTTGTGAGAGGTTGCAATATATTTGAGTAATTATTAAACACTGAATAATTGTCTCTAGGACCAGACCTGCAAATATCACTTTTAGTTTATACAAAATAATTTTAAATAAGTTCTGGGGGTAGTTGTTATACATCTCTTTTTGAATGGAATTTGTGTAATCATTGTCTGTGTCAATGACTAAAAAGTTGGGAAAATGTCTTACTTGGAAATCTAGGAAAAAATTTTAATGGCCTATGAATGAAAAAGTTGGTGACCAAAACATACTTTCATTGTCCATTTCATTCAGATATGCAAAAGTACTCTTTAAACACCTAAACAGTTAAAAATTTAAAATAAATGATTACTTAATATAAATGAAGAAATAATATAAATCTCCATAGTTAAGAATTACAAATAAACTAGAACTCTATATGAATAAAAAATACACCATTATGTTACAAGTTTTAATGTCCCTTTGTGTTTGCACGTTGGCAAGATCAATTTAGAAGGTTAGGATAACCTTGGGTACAATGAGACAAGTGCAGAGCCTTTTCCACAAACTTTCTCAATTCATAGAATTGTTTAAGATTAATGCATATGCAAAATAGAATTCTTCACCAATCAAATTTCTAGGTTACAAAGAAAGTTAAATATATTAAATCTGAGGACAACCTGTTATATGATTTGTTCTATAGTCTTCAAATCCCCAAAGAGTCAAGATACCAGTGCATTGTATTTAACAACTTCTTTAAGTGGTTTATTTACAAAAAGAAAATCTCGCTAGACACACACTAACATCAATGTTAAACATTCCGACATCTTACACCTATATAAATGGTGGCAAGAAATAAGAAAATCTAGTATCTTGTTTACACAGCCATGATTTGGTTGAGTTATAGGTGATAAAAGTCAAACAGCATCTTGGAGAGGGGTTGATTCGGTGACTGGCCCTAAAATCAATAGAACAGGACTGTAAAGGCAGAACACTGATGCCCTAAACTGTTAATAACAGAATGTAGGGACAGAAATTCCTTCTGCCTTCATATTGCAGAAGAGAAAACTGATTTTACAGTGACAGCAAATTGATTGCACAAAGGCATAAAAGCTATAGTGAGTAATTTTCCTGCTGTTGTTAATTTATCTGATCTGCATTATATGGGAATATTTCTTTAGGTCATGGTGTGAGACATTTTCAAAAAAGTTGCCAGAAAGTAAGAATTTGACGACCAAACAGTTTCCTGTAATTTTTAAAATGTTGAAGGAAATTTGTTTTTGAAAAGTTCCAAAAAATTAGAAATTAAGGAGCAAAAATTTACCTGTAATTTAAAAAATCCATAAGAAAAATTGCCTTGCAAAGGTGTCTTTTTAACAAGGTTTTCAAAGGCAGCCTTTTTGGCTATGGATTTTGAGTTGCTGGTATCTGTCATTGTGATTATCTGTTGTATGAGATGCTTTTAATCCCTAATATTTCATTTCTTGTTTCCTTTTTTGTTATTAATATATATTATTTTTTAAAGTTTTATGTATACCTGTTATGGGCGAAGAGTCTCCATGTTAGTTGACATCAAATGGTTAATTATAAATTCTTGACTGACAGGAATATCTCATTCCTACTGAATATGTTGAAATCATGAGGAGATCAATGCTGGACAAGTGCCCAGTATCTTCTTATGAACAAGTATGTGATGCATTTATGAAGGAGTTTGGGAGGCTTCCACAGGAGGTATGATATTGTCTGAAGAATGATTCTTTTAATATTTTTTTTTTGAGAAACTTTTTCACTAATTTACAAGTTCAACACTGCTTTATCTTATTTGGGATGAGCTATAGTAACATCTTTTCCGAATGAAGTTGTTTGCAGAGTTTGATCCAATTCCATTAGCTAGTGCATCACTTGCTCAAGTCCATGCTGCCCGTACTTTTGAGGGGAAGAAAGTTGCTGTTAAGGTGATTACATCCTCAATAATAGAAAATACAGGATATTGACCACCTAAATTAATTGCATTCTTTATTATTCCGTTGATAATTTAATTTTGTTAAATGCCTCACTAATTTCATTTTCAAGAGAATCAATTTCACTTTTTATGTTGCAAATTTGTTGTCTGTTCATCCACTTGCACTTGACTTGTATAGCAAATTTTTGGCGTTTACATATCAAATCTGAAAGTGTGGGTGGATGCAGTTTGCTTCCTTTTTTTGGTGGTGAATTTGTGAAGTTGTTGCTTTCAGAAGCCAAATTGATCTACCTTATGCTTGAAATTGATTTGTTCTTGGAACAAATTGATTTCTCATATCTGCTGAAATGAATTCAATTGTCATGAAATTGCTAAAGATTTTTGTGATATTGGTGGAAAAGATGGCGAAGTCAAGTGGTCAGAAGTAGTTGTCATGATTGTTTGTTTTAATATGACTTAATTATTTGTTTTGATTCTTTCGGGGTAATTTATGTGCTTTTGCTTTTTTTTTTTTTTTGGGAATAAGTTCGAGTTGTATTAAAATTCCAAAAAGAGCTATACATGAGTATAGCTTGGGTCAAGGTTGTTGACCCCACACCCAGCGGACCTCACCGCCACAGAACCCCGCATTATTCAATTTTTTAGCCTTGCCCCCTCCCAAAGGCAAGCCCACCTTGCACCCACAATATATTTACCAGTCCCCTTTTCACAAGTCCGTGTCCACCAAGTCGTCCTCGAGTCCCAGGCTAACACAACTCACATCATCCTGGCCTTCCCATTCTGTTTTGTATGGGGATTCTGCCCCTATGTTATTCCCATATACTCCTCTGTGGTTTGCAATTGTGGGCTGCTGTCCACCTCGGTTCTAGCTTTGGAGGTGCCTATGCTAAGGGCCAAGCATTGCCGATTCTCTTGAATGAGCTGTGCCAGCCCAGTCCTGTGCTTCGAGATGATGCCTTCCATCCATCTTAGCATCTGTATCTACATTCGTGTGGTCTCTTGCTGCGCCTCTCTTTGCATGTTAGCCCATCGCTGCTACCACCACTCCCTTTCTTCCTGTCTAGCCTATTTAGCCGCTCTACTACATTTCGTGGTGATGTCCCATCCAGGCCTGTGCTGCGAGTGTCTCCCCTCCGTATTGAGCTCCTGGTTTGATGGCTCTCCCATGCATGTTGCCGTCGGTCTCATCGTGCATTCCCTCTCCTGGGATCCCATCCAGGTCGCTTGTTGCTTACCCCGTCGTTTGGAATAGACAATTGTGGGTTGTAATGATGGGATTGGCGTTCTTGCATGCCAGAGCACCATGATAACCCTTGGGTGTCTCCTAGGATGCTAGCGCTGCAGAGAATCCTAGAAAAATCTAGGGATGTTAATGGGTGTCTCGTGCCTCATGTGTTTCAGAAACGCAAAGTGAACGCCAACTAGTTTGTGGGGGTAACCAGACTGGATGAAATATTGTTGAACTAAAACGACAGCTTCCCTCCATACTCCTTGAAGCACTACTCTCCAAATATGCCCGCTGGCCATCCGGGGGATGTCCCCCTAGAAGAATTCAGCTACGTCTGATTGCGCGTGAACAACTAGCGTAGTGTCCATTCTCTTAGCTTGTATGCCCAACACTTCTGCTAGCATAGGCATTGAAATAGTGATTCTTCTACCCCAGAAAGTAGTTTCAATGCCCTGCCAATTGTCATAGAACTAAGCCGTGGGTAATCCTTGCTCCCCTTCCAGGTGGTGTAACATTTCATCCTAGCCCATTCTTTGAACCAGAGGCCATAACTTGGCTTGGTCTATGAATTTAGAGATCGAGGACTCAAAGAGGATTCATTGCCCCATAGCCACAAAAGCCTCGTTCTAGAGCCGTTGAATGCCCTTGGCCACTGTCCCCGGTGACGACAGCTCCGTGCCCCTGGATATCCGTGAGTTCTGGTGCTTCCATAGCACCCACAAAGTTGCTAGGGTAGGAGAGTCCCCGTGGCATTCAAACGATGTAAGACAGGCAGTGTGCCAAATAGCCCTTGTGAAAGGGTAGCTATATATAAGGTGCTGGAGTGTTTCATTGTTTGTAGGACACAATGGACAGGTGGGCTCCACCTTTAGCCCATGTTCGTGTAACGTGGCACACATTGGGAGAGCTTGATGCATAATCAGCTACCCGAATGCCTTGACGGCGGCCTTTCCAAAGTTTCCCCCATGTAGGAGCAGATGCTTAATGATTTCCTACAGATGTTGATTGAAGAAGCCCAGTGACTCAACCCAGTGAACATGTTGGCACAAGTTTTGCCAAAGGTGGGAGTTGCCAGCGTTTGCCTCCCATCGCTGATACTTGTTGTTAAGCAGTTGCAC
Organism: Gnetum montanum; assembly: GCA_015680685.1. Taxonomy (NCBI): domain Eukaryota; kingdom Viridiplantae; phylum Streptophyta; class Gnetopsida; order Gnetales; family Gnetaceae; genus Gnetum; species Gnetum montanum. The sequence continues at coordinate 215,059 of MNCI01022494.1, forward strand.
CCATAATGCCTAGGTTCTGTCCTGATTCAAGAATCTGCGGAGGAGTTGTTGCAGCCCTAGCGCGATCTCATCATTAAACGTTAAGATGCCGACCCCACTTGTCGACTTAGGCTGAGTTGGTATGTCCCATGATACCAAGTGCATACATTTGCCCCCTTTACCCCTGACCATATGAACTTGTAGATGATGTTGTCAACTTTTTGTATCACTCCCACTGGTGGCCTGGCCATGGAGGTAGCGAACCGAGCTGTGGCCATTAGGATGGTAGACGCCAGTATCATCTTCCCCTTGCATGAGAGGAATCGATTGAGCCAATGGGAAGTCTTTGTCTGGAGTTGTTCCAGCTGCCCCCGCCAAGCCTTCTTATGCTGCTAGTGAAAAATGGGCATGCCTAGATACTTGTCCTTAGTGCGCCCTGGCAAGATACCCAACGTTTGTATAATTTTTGCTTCCACCATGTTTGCAGTTTGCACCATGTAAATGGCAGACTTGGCGTGTTGATTGTGAGGCCCACCTCCTTCCACAACTGGTCTAACACCCTCAACAAGGCCTCTGCCTAGGGCACTATTGGCTAGGTAACCACTAGTGTATTGTTAGCAAAGTGGGTGGCCAAGCAGTGCACCCTATTGATATTCAATCCTTGCACCCCTTCCTCCATGCAGTAGGACTTGAGAAGGTTCATGACCAATAGGAATAACCATGGCGATAACGGATCTCCCTGCTGCAGGCCCCGCCCAGTGCCTTGGAAGCCCCATAGCTGCCCATCAATGTCCAAGGAGTATCTGCTATCTTGTTGGATTTGGATGCATAGGTTGACAAATTTGGCATCAAACCCCTTCACCAACATGATTGCGCAGAGCGTAGCCCAGTTGATAGAGTCATACGCCTTAGTAATATCCAGCTTGACACATAGTTCGGGGAACCAAGAAATTCGGAGTGAATGTAGAATCTCTTGCAGCAGCAAGACTTGATCTTGTAGGAATTGACCTTTGACAAACCCGACCTAATGCTCTCTGACCAGCCTAGGCATGAGGGGGGCCACTCAGTTACCCAACATTTGCAAAAAAATCCGAAGGAATGTGTTGCACACACCAATGGGCCTGAAGTGCCTAGGAGATGTTGGGTTCGGGACTTTCAGAAGGAGGACCACTGAGGAGTAGTTAATCTCCTTATGCACATGTTGCCAGGTGAGCATGCTATTGAACATGTCCAATAGGTTTGCTCCCAAGAGCTCCTCAAACTCTCAAAATAATTCTATAGGCCAGCCATCCAGACCTGGGGCTTTGTTCGTTGGCATGGCTTTCATGGCTGTATGGAGTTTTGCCCTCGAAAATGGTTGTAGCAGTTGCTGGTTCTTGGTAGAGGTTAAGATGCAAGGCACCAGAACTGAGATGGGCTCAGTGTGCTACCATCGCCATATATCCTCCTAGTACGGTTGCAGCTGAGAGAGCCCTTGCCTTGCACTCAGCCATCCTCCAGGATTTAAACCTTGTAGCAGGTGTTGCAGCTTGCTCTTGGTTGCCTTGTGCGCGTTCTTAGCAGCAAAGAAAAATTTGGTGTGCCTATCTCCCTCCCTTAACCACGTTATCTGCGATCTCTATTTCTAGTAGGCTTCTTCCTCCTTGTCTAATTCTTGGAGCTCAGTAAGGAGTGCCTGTTCTTCTTGTCCAAGATCCATCCCTCCTCCTGTTGTTGCTGAATTTCCCCAAGTTGTTTCTGCACTTGTGTGCGATAGCCTTTGAAATTGTATTTGTTGTTGGTTGCAATGTTCTTGATGTGTTGCTTAAGCGATCATAGCCCTCTCTTGAGGAATTCTTTGGGCTCTTGTGCTCTAGTGTATTTTTGCCATGTATTATGCACCAGATTTCTCAGCCATGGTTTGTTGAGCTAGGTTCTTTTGAATCGAAGTGGTTGGGGGGCTGTGTCCACCATGGACAGGATCTTGCAAATGATAGCCTTGTGATCTAATGCTTGTCTTTCTTGGCTTGCTGCCCAGATATTAAATTCGAGCATGAGGTTGGAGTTGACCCAAACCCTGTCAATCTTGGACTGCACCCAATCGGCCCCTCGTCTATTGTTGCTCCACATATATTTACTGCCTGTGAGTTCCAGATCGACCAGATCATAAGTGTGTAGGAATGTTGTGCATTCTGCCACTTCTGGAGGGTTCAAGCATTCTCCCTTGACTTTTCCCAGCAAAACAACCTTTGGTTGAAGTCCTCGATCATTACCCACCTTGTTGTGTTGTCAACAAGGGTCGCTACGTGTTTGAATTCCTGAATGCGAGCCTCCCAATTTTGTGCTCCATAAATGTTAGTGACTCAGATGCTCGTCTGTGGTAGGCACACCGTGATGCTCCAAGCAGACACATCCACTAGCTCCACAACATCCTTGGTCAGGACCACCTTTTTTCCAGCTCTCCCTCTACTAGGCACCATGTGCAAGTGCCAGCCGTCCCACTGTAATAGTTGCTTCCCACTGTAGACCATGTCGCATCCTTCCTCCCACACAATCCTTTTTAGGGTATTTCTTTTATACGAGGTACCTTGTCCTCGGAAATTCTAGGAAAAAATCTACATGGGGACACAAACAAATGCCTGTGATACACCTCTCAGAGTGTGCGTTGCACTCCCAAATCTAGGTCCAATTGCGTAGACTTATGTCTCGTGCTGACCACATCTAGGCGCCCAACCTTAGTGGTGGGCTTTGCCACTTCGGCGCCGTGCATGTTAGACCCCTTCGGGCCCAAGATGTCTTTCATTTTTGGCTTGGTGGACCCTCTTCCAAGCATGAGCCATTCCCCCAGCGGGGGTAACTCAGGTCCATTGTCACCCAACGACTCCTTTTTCTTCATCAAAGGGGTATGCGGTGACCCCATATCTCCTTTGCCATGCTTAGTCAGGCTTGGCAGCTCCATTTGTGCCTCCCTGGTTCGTGAGCTTCCCTCAATCCTCTCAGTATCCTATGTGGCCAGGGCCTCCTCCATGGTCGGTCCACTCCTCTACACTTGATGTGCAGCCAGATCTCCACATGCAGAATCATGCATATCCTAGTCGATCCATGGAAGTTATGAAGGCGTCAAACTTGATAAATTCGCCAAATAGTTTGGCCAGCAATTTCAGGAATTCAGCAATTTCAGGAATTCAGGAGACTAGTATTCCAATGGTAGGTCATGGAGCTACACCCACACCAGAGCATGCTCGAAAAGCCTCGTGTCTCGATGTGCCCTGGGGTGCTAGGGAGCAAGGGCCAATCCTCGAGCCCCATAGAAACCAATGCCCCCCCCTCCCCACCCTTTCCCCAAACAAGGATTTGATCACGCTCCTCAACCATCTGGAAGTTGAAAAGTAGTTGATCCCTCGTCAGGCTCCGCACAGAGACATTGTCCAGTCCCCAAACATGAACTTCCCGAGTAGACTCTGTTCCAATCTCTGTACATTGTCCTCAGGAGGGCGACCCACCTTAAGACGCAGAGTGGCTCCATTGCGGGAGTAGGCCTCGAAAGCCCCGATCCCCCATTGTTTCTCTTGTGCTGGAAACTGTGTGTCGGGCCTAGGGCCCCCAGCCTCCGTAGAAAGGGACTTCCCGTTGTGTCCAGTTCCACCCTGCGATTCAGTGCCTACTCCTGATCCCTTATGTGCGCCAGCACCCGTGCCCACTTTCCCTCCAACTCCAGCCCCTTGGCCCACGTCCGTGCCCTCGCTTGCGTTTGCCCTCGTGCTCTCGTCATCGCCCAACCCTGTGCTTGTGCCCGTGCAGGCTCCCTCTCCTGCTCTCGACATTTCAAATTCCTTTTCCCCCTCAAATGTGCTTTTGCTTTAGTTTGTTGATTTTTTTGAATTTATTATTCATTAACAAAATCTTAAAAAAAGAATTTCTAACTGGCCTTTCATTACGTTTCAGGTTCAGCATACTCATTTAACTGACACTGCAACTGTTGATACAGCAACTGTAGAGCTTGTAGTGAATGTTTTACATAGGCTTTTTCCAGCTTTTGATTACAGGTATTGAAAGTATGCTTTTGACTGTTGTACTTTACCTTAAAAAAGAGAACTGTAATATGCATGGTACATTTTTATTTGATAGCTCAACCAATCATTCACACATGTGCCCATCCAATGAATTATATATCTTTATAAATTTTTCTTCAGGTGGCTTGTGGAAGAAATTAGAGAAAGTCTTCCAAAGGTATGCACTGTTTATTCCCCTATAAATAATGGATAAAAATTAATTTCCTATAAAGATAGCATGGATACAGCTTTCACTACTTGTACTTTTTTAAAAAATTGATTGTTCGTTGATTCATTAGCAAATTGATCGTTCTGAGTTGAATTTTGTAATGAAGACATATTTTATTGTCTTATTGAAAGAATTGAAACTAATTGTGTTGCTTATATTTAATTTAATAAGCAGTCTAGTTTCTACGTTTTCTTTATTCTTTAATTTGTTATGTTTTCCCAATATAGATGATGTTCTTCAAGTCAAGATTTGAGTTATCAAATATTTATGTTACCGTACTGAATATATTTGCTACTGGCAGGAATTAGATTTCTTACATGAAGCAAGAAATAGTGAACGCTGTTCTTCTAATTTCAAAAGATTATCACCACAGCTTGCATCTTATGTTTATTTTCCAAAAGTTTATTGGGATTCAAGCACATCAAAGGTGCTGACAATGGAGTTCATTGATGGAGTGGGCATCACTGACGTAACTTCAATTAAGAAACTTGGCATTCATCCCACTGATGTTGCAAAGCTAGTTAGTATAACCATTCATCTGTTCGTTTCCAGCATCAGTTTTTAAAATCTCTCTCAAAGTTATTAAATGAACAACGGTTTTATTATTTTTCTTTTTCATTAATGTATATAAAATGGCTCCAGGTAAGCCAAACATTTGCAGAAATGATCTTCAAGCATGGATTTGTTCACTGTGATCCTCATGCAGCAAATATGATGGTTCAGATTGCTCCATCAACTGAAAGAAATCGTCTAAGTAAATTGTTTCTACTTTCTACATCATCGCTTTCAAAGTTGATTCATTTAGTGCTGTTTAACTTACATGATTTCTTGTTTTATTATTCTTTGCAAAATTTAATGAAAACTCCACATTGTAATGTAGCTGTGTGATGGCAATGAATACAGAGTAACCAGGATAGGTTTCATTTAATAATGCCTATATAGGCTGAGAGCAATGTATATCACCAGGCTCCTTGACAGGACATGTTTGTGACCCTAAGACTTTTGAAAATTTTAAAATAATCAAACTGGTGATTCTATTTGGAACTTGAGTTTTATTAAAAATTGTTTAAATCCTTCTCTTTATAAAATTTTCCAATTTATAAAGAAGTTATTTGTTATGATTATGGATGGATTAACAAAGGAAATACAAGATGAAATCTGTTGGTGTATGCTATTTGCAAATGATATTGTGTTGTTGGATACAACTCTAGAAAATATTGCTCCTAAAATGGAGAAGTGGAGATATGTTATAGAATTAAAAAGTTTTAAAAGTAGCATAAGTAAGACAATATATGGATTGCAATTTCAATAACAACAAAAAACCGTCGCACATGATTATTCTACTATGTTAGGCATTAAAGAATCAGTTCATGACATTGTATTAAAACTGGATAGGAAATCAGCAAAGCGTATACCGAACCATGTCAGCTAGTGTCATGGATTTGATTGGAAATGGACACAAATGGAAACGAAGTGACAATTTAAGGCCAAAGAGTCCCTCATTGCAAATGGTTTTGCTACCTGAGATCAATGCTCAATCATATGGTGAAATTGATAAAGATATAAGAAATAGAATTAAGACATGATGGTCAAAATGGAGCCAAGCAAGTGATGTTCTATGTGATAAAAAAATACTAATAAAATTAAAGAAAAAATTTTACAGGACAACAATCAAGTCTGCTATCTTATATGGTGCTAAATGTTAGGGAGTATAAAAGAGGCAGAAATAACAAATCAATGTGGCAGAAATGCAAATGCTTAGATGGATTTTGAATGTTCTTATAAGAGATAAACTACACAATATAGATATTAGAGGAAGATTGGGAATTGCTTCTTTTTCAGATACGTTATAGAAATGATGATTTAGATGGTTTGGGTATGTGCAAATTAGATCAGACAACAAGCCTATAAAAAAGGTTGCTATATCATTGTTCTAGGAAAGCCACTGAAAGAAAAGTCAAAAAAGACATGGAAAAAAAATAATTGAAGATGATTTAAGAAGAAATTGCAAATAAATAAAGATAATAGCTCTTCATAGAGGCAAATGGTGAAAAAGAACTTATGTAGTTGATCCCATTTTCTGAGACAAGGCTAGGATGATTTATTTTGTTTCAAACCCAATGCCTATAGAAGATTTTTAGCTTTTTATATTAACTTTTTAGAATTTTTGAAGTGATCAGGAAAGTTAGGTAATTACTAAGTTTTAGACATGTTATTAAAATAATATGACCTCTTATAGTAACAAAAGTAGGAAGTATGGTATGACAAAAGCAGGAGTATCTCCTAGTATATGACAAGATTATAAGGAATTTGAGTTTTTTGAAACTCAAAATATCTTACAAAATACTCACGGAGGGAATGGAGCCAGAATCGATGCCATCGGATGGATAGGCAAGTTGGTTTATTCTTATCACTAGGCAATTCTGAGGGATTTAAATGTTTTTAACCATCGTGCACACAACAGGCAGTTCCATGATAGTTAAAAACATCAACTTGATGGTCCTTAGATGTGTCCTCAGTGAGGTTTTAGATCTTCTCCTTGAAACTAGAGATGTAACCAGAACCTCGTTAGCAACTCATCCTTATCCATTTTGCACTGACTGGTTTATTCTATCCAATTTCTTTTGTGATCGTAGTTTTGATCTTTTTATGATGCAGACTTGATATTTTTGAAATCAGGTTGTTGTTCCACTCAATTCTTTCTTGGCCATGGTCTTCTTTGTGCAGGAAAGAGAAAGCCTCAGCTGGTCTTGCTTGACCATGGTTTGTATAAGGTGCTTGATCAACATTTGCGAGAATATTATGCCAAGCTTTGGAAGGTATTTTTTATTTCTTATAACTTGTTCGTAGGTGTAACAGATTCATCCCGATGTTTATTTATAAATCCATATACAGGCCCTTGTATTTGCAGATGAAAAAGGAATAAAGGAAAATAGTGTTAAGTTAGGCGCTGGCGAGGATTTGTATGTCCTGTTCGCTTCTGTTCTTACAATGAAACCTTGGAAAAAGGTGGTTGACCCATCAATTGATCATTTACGAATTGGTGTAACTGATGAAGATCGTGCTGCACGCCAGGTGCCTATTTTTTGGAATTTTCAATTTTGAATTTTCTTCCAGTCTTCTTTGTTTTGGAGCAATTACATATGTTTCAGTATAATTATGAAGGTATGAGTTATCAACTTATCAACTCAAGCAGCGGTGATCCTGAATGGAAAGAATCGTATTCTTCTTGTTGTAATCGTATTCTCAAAGATCCCTTTCAACCTCTGTGATGCAGCTCAACCTATTTCCAGTGACCTTGTTTGGTTTTCTATTTTAAGCTTCAATTTGAATAATTGTAATCATGGATGAAATTGTAACAACCATGAGAAATACACGTATAGATGGCAACTCTATTTTATTTTCTCAGAAACAAATGTGATCTATAGTGAAATTTCTCTCCACCAAAACCACAAATAGGACAGGTATCTAGCAAGAAATAGGAAAGATCACTACATCCATGACATCAGTAAATGACTTTGTTTTTATTTTAAAATGTCTGTCATAGTTACAGAGGAATTGGAATAAATGAGAATAAAAGTCGTACTGGTTCATAACCAGAAATTCCAATCTTAGTCTAAAATAAGTAAAGAATACTGTCCTGAGTTATTGAACAAGAAAACCTGTAATCGTGCAACCACACGTCCAGCTGTAGCTCCAATCCATATAGAGAAACATACAAGATTAAGTTGCTAAAATACCAGGCTAAACAATGGTTTAATCATTACCTACATAATGATTTTTCTGACATAGCATCCTTAAACAATTCAACCTATGAAAGACGAGGCTCTTTTTAATAAACTGCTTATACAACATAATAGCCAACTCTTACAAAAGAAAAAGTATGAAAATATACTCAGATCATATTCATCTAGTTTTCCAAGAATCAATTGCTAATAATTTAGGCAAATGAAATCATGCAAATACCCCTTTTATTCAGTATTCACTCAGTTTTTGGTTTCTTTAATGTAACTGATTTTCCGTGGCAATTATGCTTTTTTTTCCTCAAATTTTCTCTTTCAAAACTGATCAAAATCAGGTCTCAGATTCAATCTTTCCTGTCGCCATCCTAAAAATAACATGAAATATATTTTACTCTTCGAACTAAGGGGAATCTGGTTCAAATCCTTCAAAGATAAAATATATCTGATATACTCTTCCAGTTAAGAAAATTCACTCTAGCCCATATTCTATCAGAATTCTTTCTCATAAAATAATACCATAGAGTGCAGTGGATGAGAGATCCATGACCAGGAGTTAAAGAAAGCGCAAAATCAAATAAAGTAAGGAAAAATCATCTTTTTCAAATTACTTGGCGATACAATCAGTGTTGCATCCTCTTATGATCATTGGAAGATAATTATGCGACCTTTCTACAGCTATTGAGATGAGATTTTGTCTGATTTAATTTATTTTATTTTTCCAAAAGACTATTAAAGAAAGTAAAACAATAATCCTGATTCATTACTCAAGTTTGTCCTATTTTAATTTTATTTATGCACATCTCAAAATTATAAAATAGCAATGGATCATATCTGTTATCATCTTTCTTTTAGAGGGTGTCAAGCTAATTTCTTTTTGTTTAAACCTGAAAAATTCAACTCATACAGAATGTACTGATGCAATCATCCATTCATGCCGCACCTTTCTTTGATCATAAATGCCTAAGATAAAAAGGAAATCTTAAATCATCAGCCCAAAAAATTAAGCTTTTATTTAACGGTCTCAATTTACATCATAGCCGAAATCAAATCAATGCTCAAAATAGTCACACAAAGAAAACCAGAAAGGAAAGCATTCAATCACATATCACAAAACAACCTAACACATCCGTAAATAAATGGGTTGTCATAGAAAGGATGTTAATGAGATACCCAAAAAACTGTTTTTTCTTAAGTACATGGATGTTGATAAACTTGTTTTGCTTCAACCTCTAAACACCTCCAATTCTGATGATGTTGCTCACATGGAGTGCTTGGGGGTTGCATACTCCTTACAAATGTCAAGAGCTGAGAAAGTTGCTCCAATCTTAACTGTCATGAACTGTGATATTTGCATGTGATCTAAAAGATTAAGATGCAATTGTTGATTTCAGGTAAGGTGAGTTGTCTTTTAACATAAGCTAGGAACTAGCTTTGCACCTATTTATAAATCAACAAAAAATCACATCAAGAGTCCCGCTTAGCACCACCCAAGAGTCCCAAAGTAGTCAAATGTTCTAGAGTGTACTCAAGGTGGACTATACCTCAATGTCCTCAAGAACTCGCAAACATATCATTAGTACACAACTCACATGCCACACAGTAGTTTATCGTTTGAACCATCACATGGATGCCATTATAATCATATATTTGACCGAACCAATGTAACACACACAACATATGCAAGCACTAGCATACACATAGAGACATTATTCTTTAAGAGAGCTAAGACGTGTTCAAACTCTAATGCATCTAGCCCTAACCCTTGCTTTGTAAAGAAGGGTGATGACTTGAGCATCAGAGCCAAAGCTCCTCCGTAAGCTTACATATCCTTGTGATGCAGTACACAAGGAATCAGGGCTATGTAGCTTTTTTGTGATGATTATGATAGCATGGACCCCTCAGGATCTTCACACTCCTGGTCCCTTTTCTGAAAGGGAAGTAGCCTCTGGACCACCAGCAATGCATACTCTTTAAGGAGGGTGGGTCTGGGGGTGCCTATGCACTTTATGACTCACCGGAGAGCCAAAGACATTCAGCTTAGATCTTTTCACAAAGGGGATAAAAGAGGGTGAGAAGTGTAGAGAGAGAGGAAGATATAATGGAGAAAGATTTTTAGGAGTTGAAGCAAGAAAGACAGAAAACAATGTTTTGCAAGCAATGCATGAAGCATTTTCAAGGGTCTTAACGTCTCATCAATATGCTCTAGAAATGGGTGAGATGCTATGTGCATAGGGAGGATGCTATAGCAAGATCAATCTTACATTAAAAGTTAAAAAGCGTGAATTATTATAATGAGCTTGCATGTATGGGGTGTCAAGCTGTGGGCCATTGGGGGTCTCGTTACTACTGAATTCTTTGCTGCTTACTGAGAATCTTTAAAAGTTTTCGAGGATCCATTTAGTACCACGATGATCACCGGTAAAAGGCCTTCGAAGTTCAAGGCTTGGGATTGACCTTAAATTTCATGGACAAATACACATAAAAGTTTGGAGTTTTTTACTGGTAAAATACACGTGTTAGTTTCCATGTGTATCCATTGCTAGATAACATAATACTGTTCATTGATGTATGGATTTCTGTATATGCGTATGCAATAAGCTGTATCGTTAATCTATAATTCTCTCTCTTGTTTTCCCCTTAATATTTTATGCTTACAGTTTAAGGTTTGTTTTCCTTGTCTTTATTTACAGATCTATGCATCCCAATTGGTTAAGGAAATTTCAGAGCTTTTGAGGAGACTTCCACGAGTACTTTTGTTGCTTCTGAAGACTAATGATTGCTTACGTGCTGTGGACCACGCTCTGGTAATTCTTCTCTTTTCAATGGATTTTGTGAGAAGAACATTTTTTTAATAGTAGCAATGTGTGTTGTATTAGACAGACGAGAGTTCCTGATATCTACTGTGACCTAAGAATGGAACCAAAGTCTTCTTAATGTTCTTGCTATTACAGTTACCTGGAACAATATTACGCTCCTTCTAATAATTTAGTTTTCAATAAACTGACTACACAGGGAGCAAGTGTTAATACATACGTTATTGTTGGGAGAGTTTCTTCAATAGCGGCAGCTGAATTAGAGCTTTCAAAGGCATCATCTAAGTTGTCAACCGTATATATTTATTTGGAGAAAGTGGAAGTTGAAGCCCGGCTTTTATTATTGCAGCTATTTGCTTGGTTCATGCACCTCCAGAATTATACAAAATCTCTGACATGCACTGTTAAAGGAGCACTTAGAATATGGTGAAGATACTTTAACAATCATTTCAGGTGTTCGATTCTTTATTTATTTAATTTCATGATCTCTCTAAAAGGAAAATTTCAGGGTTATGTTTAAGGTCCTTGATAGGAAGGTTAAGTCTGGAATTCTTTGTTTCCTACATCATGAAACAAATTTAAATTTTGACACAATGCAAGGAATTTAAGTTTTCTTGCTCCAAATTGATTTGTATGTACTATATTTTCTTATTAGCATGTCTAATGTCATGCAAATGTCTAAGTCAATAAAATACATAAAATTTCAAGCACATGTTTTTTGATAAAATTCATTGCCAATGTATAGAATAAATTTATTTGTCCATCAAAAGGATTTCATGGAACCATTGGTAGCAGTTAATGGCATGGCTTAGAAAGCTCTCCATAGTTTCTTTCCTACTGTATCCTCTCAGAGGAATACTTGATTTCTTTTTTCGGTTAATTATATTTTTTTGATCAGTAGGGATCTTGGTCGAAAGCTGGATCAACCAATCCTAGTATGAGCCTAATAAGAACCGGATGTCTGGTATTCCCTCTCGAAGTAATTTTTTTTAAAATCTCGAGATTTGAAGAATAATAAATTTCTACTCTATTACAAGCAGCATGCAACCAAGGTTTTTTCAGCGTCCACTAAAAATCTGCATAATATAAAAGTATGATTGTATAAAACATTTTCGTTTCATTTTAAAAAACGGGTCCACACATCTGAGACGCACACAGTTGTCAGTTCCAAGGAAATTTGATTCTTATTCTCTGGATAAGGTTCAGGATAAGATAAAAAAGGAGGCAGCAAAGCTGGGCCAGCTGAAAAATGGCGGTTTCAGTATCGCTTTTAGCGCCTGTGTCGTGGGGATCTGTGCAGCAGCTGCATGTACCAGCTGCAAGAGTGCAAGTGGGCAAAGGCAGATCGGTTATAAGGGCAGGCTTTGGAGAGGTGTCATCTGATAGCACTGTATACCTCGTTGCAGGAGCAGTTGGCATAGCACTGGTCGGAACTGCGTTTCCAATTCTTTTCGCTCGCAAGGACGTGTATGCCTTTCACCGGCAATTTCAGTTTCATTTTTTCATGTTAGCCTTTATTTTTTCCTTTGGCGGTGGGGGTGTTTTGATTGTGGGTATGTGGATTTGCAGGTGCCCAGTGTGTGATGGGGCTGGCTTCGTCAGGAGCACTACAAGTCGTCTGAGAGCAAATGCGGCCAGAAAAGACCAGGCCCAGATTGTCTGCCAGCGCTGCAATGGTCTTGGCAAACTTCGTCAGATCGACAAGCTGTGATTCCTGTGTCACCATCCTCTCCCGTCTCCCCTGCTTAATTTTAACAGATCAGGTTTTGTTGTTCTCCCAAGGCGTTTGGAGATTAGTAATTTCTGTATTAACTGCAAATAATATGGCGGGTCTCAGCTACTTGTTTTCTTGTCTGGATGCATTTCGTAAGATCTATTAACCACCGGCAAAAAATGCTCTGTTAACTACTGGAAGCCTGGAATAATGAAATACCTGTTTTTGACATCGGCTTGGTGGGTTTGGGCTTGGAGAATTTAATGTCTGAAGTTTTACTTTTGAGACAAGATTTACAGCACATGCTGTGTCCGGGTTTGCAATGGTCTGTTATTTGAAACTGGTTGGAGCTAAGAAACCATTGAAATAAGTGACAGTAATGGAAGTTGCAGCTTAGTAGGGATTTCTGTTTTCAGACTGTATGATTTATGCCGTAGATCCTGCAATTCTATAAGTTACAGGATCTCTCGGACTTTGGCGTTGCATCAGATTTTTGAAGTCTTCGTTGAATGAGCATTTTTAATGAATGGGTACAGATTATATAATCATTGCAACATTCATCAGCCTTAGTTAACGAACTTAAAAATCATGGAATGCTATTTGACGTATGGTGTTTTTGTTTTTGTTTTTTTTAATATGGCAAACTGTTTCACGACCACAAAACATACAGATTGTTGGAAGTTCAAGATAAAAAATGAACAATGTGAGAAATCAATGCATATGCAGACTGCGAATTCACGAAAATTGGGAAATCCTAAACTAGTCAACCACGAAAAATGACCGTATCCTGTCACCAACCGAACGCCAACGGGATATAACCCGTATTCTTAGCATAAAGATGGAGGCACATGATGATCATAATCACTGAGAAATAATAAATTTCATCCTAGCTGACCAATTCATACTACAGTCATTTTACATTGATTGATGGTATCTCGCATGTTATGGTTTTTATTATAGCTAACCATGAATAATCTACTTTGAGGTTTACTACTAACCGGGGCTAACACACATTAAATCTGTTTTTTCAGTCGAGCCATGACAACCCAGTGAGTGGTAATTTCATTAATAAGTGATTTCCATTCAACATATTGAAAATCATCGTGTTTCGTAATTTAACCAGCCAAATCGCTGTGTTTCATAGTTTTAACCATCCCATCCCAGTTAATCAGTGGTGTCCAGTTAGCTGCACGCGCAGAAAATGCTATTGATTGCTGGAAAGGTGCCCAAAACAACGTGTTAGAAGTTGCATTAATCATGGTTATTTGACCCTGATAAATTATTGGTCAAGCCATGCGGCAGGAGCTGCAGAGATGAATACAAGAGTGTTCGAACCGAAGGGCTGGGACATTCGTTTCCGTTTGCCTACGAGGTTGCACACTGAAAGAGTTAAGCATTGTGAATGGGGAAATGTAAAATAGTTAAAGTTAGCTTAGTTATATATTTATAATATATATCTATAAATTGGCAAAGAGAATCTTATTTGTTTACAAGTAAAAAGTTCTTTGAGTAAAAAATTTCATGATTTTCGTTATAAATTGGCAAAGAGAATTTATTTGTTTACAAGTAAAAAGTTCTTTGAGTAAAAAATTTCATGATTTTTGAACGAAAAACAAGATTTAAAAACCTAAATTTTTATGTTTTTTAAACGAAGAAAAAGAGTTCTGTACTTTATTTTTCCTAAGGATGGGTTTTCTGAAAAAAAAATTCCATCAATTAATGTATGTTGTCACGGTCGAATTTGTAGATATTATAAATATATAACTAAGGTAGTGATCGTTAGCGATGATTTAAACATAACAGATAAAAATATTATAAGACCATGGAATGTTTTATTGAATGATTATAAACATGTTGTAATACAACAGAAATGATTAATGTACAAACTTGCGTAATTGAAAATGTATAGTTACAAATGTTCTAACATTCAAAATGGTAAAAATTAGTTGACAGAAAAGAATGAGATCATTCTTCATTAGATTTAATGCATTGCTTTTCATCCAATCTACTTTGAATGTGCAAAGCCTTAAATATTTTGATATATCTTTATTTGGAGATTGGAGGGAATATCTTCAAACTGTCAATACTCCTCACTCGAGATAGTGTCACAAATGTAAGATCTATTGTTTATTTGCTACCAACATCTATACACACTTTCTCCAATGTCATTCCCTGTGACTTATGTATCGTTAAAGCCCATGTTAATTTAAGTGGTAGTTGGCGAGATCTTTTACGTATGATTGGTAGAATGGGTATTTGTCGAGGATGTTCATTATCATACAGTACTCTAATATAGGAGTCAAACTCAATGATGATATACGATGGCAACTGTGGAGGTTGACATTGTGGACTATATATTATTTACTTAGTGACTTCCAATGTATCATTAACTAATCCTGCTTCTGGCCATAAATTAACAGTGAGCATAACCCTTGCATCCTCACAAATGAACACTACTCGGTCCAATTCTCCTTTTGAATTTTCTCAAAATTTCACACCATTTGTCTTTTTATCTACTATGCACCGTGCAACTAGCTTCTACATTTTGAGCAATATTTTTTCATTATGCATATGCACTTTATCCTTTGTATCAAACAAATGCACAGAATCCTCAAATCCATCTTGCCCATTCGATGTTGATGGAAGTTGCATTCTCAAGCTTAAAAAATCATAATCCTCATCAATCATCTTTCTTTTTCGTATATTCATCAAAACTTCTCTAAATCTTTGTTGTTGCAAATCATCACCCCTTTGTCGATACACAACATCCAAGGTTACAAATTTATTGAATGCCAACCACAAATTCTTCACATGCATCTGAGATGATATGTATAGTATAACATCTTTAACATGTGAAAGCTGTGCAAGATCTCCAATGAGTATCATAGATCTACCATCAAAGTTATCTAAACAATTATCTGGAAATATTTCCTTAAGCCTTCGATCAATGCTGCTAAGCAATTTGCCACCTATGAAACTCATTTCATCTATAATAATATACTTTAAGTATTTGTATTTATTTTGCAATGATGACAAAGTTGATGTAGCCAATGGTTTGTAATCTCCGATTCCAATCTTCAACGTAGAATGTACTGTAGTTGTATTAATATTATACGCTGCAGCACCAGTAGGGGCGAGCACCAATAAGCTATTCTTTCCCGATGAGCAAGTTCGACTAAATTCTTTACGAATTGTATTAATGTGATACGATTTTCCTGTGCCTGTTATACCTTGAATAATCATCAATAGAGGAGAAACTTTATCCATTTCGAATTGTTGCATATATAGATGATCAGTGATAATCTTGTAGCATTTCTTCTGTTGAACTCCTAAAGAAGATATGTCCACCTGATTGTCGTTATTTTTTAAATGTGTTATTATCCCATGTGATCTATTGCACTATTTTTTTAAAAAGGTAATAATATTTATCGCTATTTAGTATTTAACTCGTTAACGATATTATATTATCATCCTTATAAATGTTCGTTGCTGCCATAGGTATTATAATCACTATATGAATAAATGTTCGCTACTACTATTGAAATCTACAATATTGATAACTGTATATTATATTATAGAATTTTCTGTAAAGGATTTTCCTACACGATTCAGAACAGACATCGAAAACAACGCAAGAATAATAGGAGGCATGTCAAGGTGGTCATTTCAATGTATATATACAAAATTTCATTACAAATTCTCTCTCTTGGCTGAAAGCCAAGTCATTCCATGTTTTAAACAGTACGTTAGTATATGCAAAGAAGATTAACATGAGTTCGTAAATAGAGAAGTATGCATATGTCATGGCACAGTCACTGCATTGTTAAAGCCATGACCAACAGTAACTGGAGCCCTGATATTAACAAGAGCCTTATTATTATTATATATACAAAATTTCAGAAAAAAGTCTGACATGCGTACCCATTGTCGATTTACTGTGCTTTAGTAGGCGCTCCCGAATCCAACGTAAACTGTTCATCTAATGAGGTGTATTTATGGTTTTCAACGGGACATAACCTTTGGAACAAGGACGCAACCTTTTTAAACGTATTACGCAACCTTTCTAAATGTATTTCTGTTTTGCAACGGATGTAACCTTTAATAACACGATGTAACCTTTCATAACACATCAGCGTTAGTCAGTGTTATGGACAAAGTTGGCGTTACCGAAATATGACTGGTAATGGCTTCTCAGCTAAATTATTTTGCAACGATGACAAAGTTGATGCAGCCAATGGTTTGTAATCTCCGATTCCAATCTTCAACGTAGAATGTACTGTAGTTGCATTAATATTATACGCTGCAGCACCAATAGGGGCGAGCACCAATAAGCTATTCTTTCCCGATGAGCAAGTTCGACTAAATTCTTTACGAATTGTATCAATGAGATACGATTTTCCTGTGCCTACTGTACCTTGAATAATCATCAATAGAGGAGAAACTTCATCTATTTCGAATTGTTACATATATAGATGGTTAGTGATAATCTTGTAGCATTTCTTCTGTTGAACTCCTAGAGAAGATATGTCCACCTGATTGTCGTTATTTCTTGAATGTGTTATTATCCCATGTGATCTATTGCACTATTTTTTTAAAAAGGTAACAATATCTATCACTATTTAGTATTTAACTCGCTAACGATATTATATTATCATCCTTATAAATGTTTGCTGCTGCCATAGGTATTATAATCACTATATAAATAAATGTTCACTACTACTATTGAAATCTACGATATTGATAATTGTATATTATATTATAAAATTTTCTGAAAAGGATTTTCCTACACGATTCAGAACAGACATCGAAAACAACGCAAGAATAATACGAGGCATGTCAAGGCGGTCATTTCAATGTATATATACAAAATTTCATTACAAATTCTCTCTCTTGGTTGAAAGCTGAGTCATTCCATGTTTTAAACAGTACGTTAGTATATGCAAAGAAGATTAACATGAGTTCGTAAATAGAGAAGTATGCATATGTCATGGCACATTCACTGCATTGTTGAAGTCATGACCAACAGTAACTGGAGCCTTGATATTAACAAGAGCCTTATTATTATTATATATACAAAATTTCAAAAAAAATTCTGACATGCGTACCCATTGTCGATTTACTGTGCTTTAGTAGGCGCTCCCGAATCCAACGCAAACTGTTCATCTAATGAGGTGTATTTATGGTTTTCAACGGGACATAACCTTTGGAACGAGGACGCAACCTTTCTAAATGTATTACGCAACCTTTTTAAATGTATTTCTGTTTTGCAACGGACGTAATATTTCATAACACGACGTAACCTTTCATAAAACCTCAGCGTTAGTCAGCGTTATGGACAAAGTTGGCGTTACCAAAATATGACTGGTAATGGCCTGTCGGGAAAGTCAACGTTAGTCAGCGTTATGGATAAAGTTGGCGTTACCGAAATATGACTGGTAATGGCCTCTCGGCCAAATTACTAGGCATCATAGTCAATGAGAAAATGTAAAATTATTAAAATTCCTGCCAATGTCATCACCTCGAATGAGAAAATGTGGGGTGTTGCACTGAAATATATATATATATATATATATGATAAATAAAAATGATAGAGAGAAGAAACTCCAAATCAACAAAAGGTTAAATGGTGCAAACAAATTATTAGTAGGTAAAATGTTTTGAACATGGTGTCCATTATGAAGATTTGGCATGTTATGGCCAATAAATAGACTTTCTTGATGTTTTTTATTATAAAGAACCATTTGGAAGCCATCTGAATCAACAATAGGTTTTTGTAAGACCATGAGGAAAAAAATATTTGGTTCCACTTAGTCATTAAAGAATTTTTTGAAATTCATTTGACCAAAACCTTCTTCAAAGCTACATTTTGTTGAACAACAATAAAAGAAAAGGGTGGGCTTAGTATTGAAACATCAACAAAAGAAATTGTTGTAAGATTAGTAGCATTTCTAGAAAAAGCCTTAGGAAGATTTACAACATTTGTAGAACAAACTTTAGTAGTGTTTGTAGTAGCTTGGTGTTGATGTACTTGCATAACCTTTCTTTGCAGCATAAAAGGACATGAATCAAATATATGACATTCTCGATGACAATAGTGACATGACTTTAGAAAATTAGTTAAACAACCTTCTGCACATAAACAATTCCGCTAGCACGTAGAAGAATTTTTCACTTAAGTGAATCAAGATCCATATCAATTGTATATTGAATTTTATGAAAACCACTAGCTGTAGCTAGGGTTTCAAAATGCTTGATTGGCCTAATTCGAGAGAATATTCTTCTCAACTTTTTCAAAAATCAATGGAAGATTTAGAACCCTTTGAAAGATTTAGAACCCTTGGAAATTCAGGAGATGTTGAATTAAAATAGGGAGTCCACTTTCAAATAATTAATGACGCATGACAATAATTGAAAACACCAATATCAAGGGCCTTAGAAACCATTGTTGAATCAACAAATTCTACTAACAAAAATGAGTTCGACAGATATTATGCATGGATGACATCTAATCCTCAATCTTTCCAAACTAGATTTAAATGACTTAAAAAACATGATGAACAATGTAAATAACCTAAAATTTGCATGAAAGCATACATTCTAGAAATTTTTTGACTAATAGATTTATATAAATCATTAGGTTACTTGTAAAATGGCAAAGAAGCAGTGGATTCGCTTGAATGATCACCTACTAAATTTCACAGCATTGTATGTAAATTCCAAATAGATTTGCTAGAAAAAAATCAGATCAAATTCACTAAAGAAACATCAAATCTATAGAAAAAACATAAGATCCACTGAAAAGCTCACAACTTGAATCCTTGAATGAGAAAATGGGAAATTGTATAATCATTATCTTAGTCTCATCCTAACAAAATGGGGTTCACTACATGAAATATTTTTTGCCATTATTCTCTATGAAGAGTGAGATGTTTATTTGCATTTTTTTCATATCCATTTTAATTGTGTTTCTTCTAATGTTAGTGGCTTTTTTAAAATAGTAATGCAACAACTTTTTTATAGCATTGTTATATAATCTTCTTTACATATGCCCAAACCATCTAAGGTGCTATTCTTGCAACTTATCTAAAGTAGAGGCCACTTCAAATTTTTCCTTTAGTTTTATTGAGATTCTTTTATCACATAGAATGTAACTATATTGTCTCTGTTTTGACCATTTGACTCAATCCTATTTTTTGTCTCCAATTTGATGATTTTGCTTCAATCTTATTTCTTATATCTTTATCAATCTCACCATTTGATTAAAGTATTGTGAGTGATTTTTTAACCTTGAATTATAACTTCTATTTCACCATTATCTCAATGCTATTTGTTAAATATCAATCTAATTGGAGTATTGGCCATAGGTAGTGAAACTATTTGCTGTGAGAGACTTTTTGACCTTAAATTGTTACTTTTATTTCACCATTGTTTATGTTATTAAAATTACATGCCATATATTATATGAGAATGCAAAACTATTAAAATTCATAATAATCGATCATCTAGAAAGCGTGATTGTTAAAATTCCTAATAATCAATTCATGCATGCAAAAGCTCAATCCATAAACACCTTACTATCATTAGGATATTCTGAGGTAAGAATCTTGTTTTAGAATGTTTGAGTTATGAGTTCGATTCTCATAGCCAATGCTAAGTTTTAAAATCCCTTTAAAAACTCCATTAATATTATGTGTCAAAATGAAAAAAAAAACGTAAAAATTGTGATTGCTGACATTATGCACAACGTTTTATTGATAACAACTTGCGCGTGTAGTGAAGATCCAATCTCATGAACCGCTGGAACATCGTTATCGGCGCATCAAACAATTGCGAAGGAGGAGAGAGCAATTGTCGTAGCTGTGTCGATGCATTCTTTCTCCCGAAATTTCTGTATGATTTGCAGTTGAAGCAGATGAATCCGTTACCAATTGATAAGGCATGATAATGCGTAGTTCTCTCAGCAAAATGTTCTGTACGACTGTAAGACATAATGACTACTAGTTGGGACAAAGAGCGATCTTCATTCATGTGCTTTGGGCCTGATACTGGACCGGAAACAATGGCGACAATCGATGCCGACAAAGATGATCCAGACATTGCTGCAAAATGACATTTCCAATGTTTTGTGATCGTCTGTAGTCTTGATACTGCATATTGACTTGACGCTCAGCATCTCAACAGCATGCACTGATTTTATATTATAAATTATAAAATTTCTGCAGATTTGACATTTCAGGAATCTAGAAGATAAGAACCGCCAGGCAAGATATTCCATGATAATATATTCACTGCCGCTGGGACCAAGGACTGGCGTAATGGCGAGTTAGCACTCTGTAAAATGGCTACACGCTCGTATCTCGAGAGAATTGTCATGTAAGCGAAGGCGCAGTGTGATATTTAGTGCACCGTGACGTTTTCGCACAGATCAAAATTTGTTGCCCTGCCTGTAACCATTACTTCGAGCTTGTTCTTGCCGACTCTTTGAAGAAAAATGGAGGTTTCGAGATGCTTCACAGGCGCTACGCTGAGTCCAAGTGTTGGCAGAGGCAGCAGCAGCAGAGCAAATACTTGTGTGGCGGCTGCATCAAACAGATTCAGAGATGGAACGAAGTACGACAAGGAAAGCGATGTTGTAATAGTTGGAGCGGGGATCATCGGCCTCTCCATTGCCAGGCAGCTGCTCCTTACGACGCCTCTCTCCGTCTCCATTATCGACGCAAAGCGCCCCTGCGCTGGAGCCACTGGCGCTGGTTCGTATCTGACCTTTTCCCCTTTTCATGTTTCTCTGCTAAAGAGAAAACGAGCAACTCGAAATGATCCTGCTTCATTTGAATTCATTGCATAAGCATGCGGTCATTCGCAAATTAATGAATTATCTGATCGATCCTCTTAATCTTCCCGTGCGAGAAATCCTAAAATAAAATTGTGCACACAAATGTTCCGTCGAAATGTTTTGATCTTTTTTCTGTTCGAACAGTTTTTTTTCAATTTTTATTTTCATGGCTACCTGTGTTTGAGCTTTGAAAACAAAATAATGTAATTCTCCTTTAGCAGTTTTGCTGGCTTCTTAAATGTTCTCTTCTTTGTCTCAGGACAGGGATACATCTGGATGGGATATAGGACGCCAGACAGTGACAAGTGGGAACTGGAAGCTCGGAGCAAGCATCTGTGGGACGAATTTGTGCAGGATATTGAATCAGCTGGGTTGGATCCTCTTACCACCTTGGGATGGAAGAAAACAGGTTAACCTTTTGTTATTATTATTTTAGAGTCTTTAATAAAATAAGACTTGAACTGTAATCAGATTATTCTTGGGATTTTCACAATCAACCAAGATGATAGTATGGTATTTCTAATGATTTTTATTTTATAGTTTTGGAGTGAGCAGCCTGTATATTGTTTAACGAAACCGGACTTTCCTGTAAGCGTAACTTTTAATCACTAGGTTAACTTGGGTATGCTTTATCTCATGTTTAACCTTTTCATCCTCTACTTGTGATGAAATTCTGTTATACTTCAGCCCGAAATTAGATTTTTATGTATTTTCATGCTATTGTGTTGGAAGCTTCAGGTTAATTGCTTATTCCGTGCCGTTTCTGCGTTAATTAGGAAGTGTACTGGTGGGCACCACAGCAGATGAATCCTTGGAGCTAAAACAGAGAGTAGACAAGTTAAACAAAGCTGGTGTGAGAGCAGAATTCTTCTCCGGTTCAGCCTTGCAGGAACTGGAACCTGCACTCGATGCTGGAAAGGATGGGGCGGCCGCTTTGGTGCCAGATGACAGCCAAATAGATGCAAAGATAGCTACATCTTTCCTTCTGCAGGTGCCCACTTAATGTAGGATATGATTTGTGTTTTCTCTTGCAGTTGCCCGTTTTAACAATGCATACATGTAACTCCCAAACTAACTGAAATTGAGTTATCGGTGAACAGAATAACAGATTATTCTCATATCAAGGGAGATACACCGAGATTTTTGACGATCCAGTTCTTGAATTTGCAAGGTGGGTTTTCTTGAATTTTTAAGTAAATGAATGCTGTTTAATTGGTTTTCCATAATTTGGTCCTGAAACTGTTTTAATTCATGACATAGAATCTTTGATTTTAATGTATTGTTGGCAGACCAACCCACACTGGTGAAATTGGAGTTCGCACCGTAAACCTTACATTGCACGCTACCAAAGCCGTTATTATTGCAGCAGGAGCCTGGAGTTGTTCTTTGGCACAGCGTCTTTCACGGGATTTTAATTTCCAATTAGACGTCCCTGTGAGGCCCAGAAAGGTTAGATACAGCTGATTTTGTACCTTCGTGTTTTCATTTTTATCTCTTTTTCCTTTTTGCCCTTCAAAGTTTGCTGGGCTTGTGGCTTTGACAGATGTGCAGATGCATTTATACTCATCCTTTTTTTTGTTCCTTTCAAATTAATAGAATTTAATATATCAGTTTTGTCTAAAATAATTTAACACATTATATTTCCAAACATATGGCTAGTGTTTAGAGCAAGTCAGAGATTCGATTCTAAAGGGGCTATGCTGAGACTTGCTACGAGAAGCATGGCAATAATATATGTTCTGGTACTATGACATTAGGTAGACGAGCCATAGAAAATTGTCTTTAATTTATCTGCCTACCTTAATGGATAATGTTGTTGGGATAAAGGTACCGAGGTGGTATTGATATTTTAAACTATATCTTTGCATTTGAATAATGCTGTTTTATTCTTTAACAATCTGTACCCATCGATTTTCTCCCTTTTATCTTCTTTAACCTTTAAAGGTTAACTATGAAAAAGCACTTATACTGAGGGTCCTATAAGAACATCGCGATATACAGGAAGCGACTAGGAAGGCAAAAAAGGGCATCTAAGCTACATATCCTCGGTTTTGCAGGATTGGAAGAGTGTCGCAACCCATATTTTTCTCTTTGGAATAATACAAGTTTAGTATCAACCGTGAACCACAAAATTGATTGTATAATGATCTTAAACCACAAAAGTACATAACGATGTTAAAACATCACATGAAAATTTCTAACCATTATTTTCTCAGCTTTCCAAGTTGGCAGTAAGTTGCATCACATTAAAACTTTGTTAAACTAATAAGTATTTCTTGCCCAGTTAAATCAGTTTTCTTAGGGACCTAACCTGAAGCTAGGTTACAGCAGTCATCACCGTGATGCTATTCCCAGTTAAAGAGTGTTTTCATTTCTTTTCTTCCGTTTTTTCCCTGGGGCAGTATTGACTATCTAGTAGCCTATAAGGCATCATGAAAAATCAGCCTTATTTAACAGTTTAGTCTTCAGTTTTCCAATACTATTCTTTTGGCTCCATAAAGCATCAAAGTCACATCTATCAAATTAGTGGAACAAATAAAGATTAACTGAAGGATTCTTTGTAAAACAGTATGTTGAATATTTTGTTGTCTTGTAAGATGGTTGTTCCTCTGGTAAATTTTCTTGATTTCTTGTTACCACTCATGTCCTATGCACATGGCAGTGGAGTGTGTTGCGATGCGATGTTAATCTAAAGTATTTATTTTTGCATAATGTTGGTCATAGCGCACATGGGAAAAAAAGCTGTGCGTTTTTGGCTAATGTACGGACTTAAAATGTGGTGGGAACTTCAATCACAGGAAACTAAAATAAATGCCCAAAAACTTGGAATTTTTGTTTCTTTTAGGTTTCAGAGAACAGAAAGAGCACCTTGACAGCATGGGTTAATTTTTAATACAAATCGAAGCCATTTACCATTAGCAGCAATCCATCTTTGACCCTGAGGTCTCCAACTGGGAGATTTAGTTTTCCATGGTTTTTCATTGAGAGTTCATCGAAACACAAGAGCTGAATATAAAATATTGTTCGAAGTAGCGTGAAGTAGCAATATTAAAGAAAAGCCTGCCAAATTAACATTAATTTTCTCATGCCATTTCATTTTTACCTAATTTCTGTAACTCTTGTACACATTGCACACATAATGTATAGTTTGGCTACTATGCCCTTTGAAATTTTTGGTATGTGATTTTAAAACTACACAAAACCACAGAATGCATGCATACTTTCATGTGTGTACACCATTAGTTGAGAGCTAATGAGTAACTTAATTTCCTTGTTAACCAATAGATGGTGGTTTTCAACTTCACTAGGAGCATATCATCTTCATCATCATGCTAAGCTTGTCTTAACAATAGGGTTAGCTACATGAGTTCTCTTTTGCCATTCACCTCTATGAAAAGCTCGATCTTTGTTTATTTGCAATTTCTTGAAATAAGCTTTAATCGTTTTTTCCCCATGTCTATTTCGGTCTTCTTGGAATAGTGATGTAGCAACTTTTTTTAATAGACTCAATATCTGATCTTCTTTGCACATGCCCCAACCATGTAAAGCATCATTCTTGTATCTTATTGGAAATAGAAGAAACTCCAAGTCTTCCTTTAATGTCTATATTGTGTATTTTATCTATTCTTGTAACATTCAACATTCATCTAAGCATTCACATTTCTGCCATATTGATTTTTTGTTCATGCCTTTTTTGTACTACCTAATATTCAACACTATATAAGATAGCAGACATGATTGTCCCATAAAATTTTCCCTTTAAATTTACTGGGATTCTTTTATCATGTAGAATGCTACTAGCTTATCACCACGTTGACCATCTATCTTGCCTCACTCCTTTTTTTTATATCTTTATCAATTGTACCATTTGATTGGAGCATTGATCCTAGGTAGCAGAACTGTTTGTAGTCAGGGACTGTTTGTTGTCACTTCTACTTTACCACTATAAATGTTGTTATTGAAATTGCATTCCATATATTTTGTCTTGCTTCTATAGATTTTTAAGCCTTTTGATTCTAAAATATGTCTCCACTTTTCCATTTTAGAAATAGTATTTTCTTGAGGTGTATCCACCTAGACAATATCATTTGCAAATAGCATACACTAAGAGGTTTCATCCTTAATTTCCTTTGTTAATTTATCTATAACAATAGCAAATAAGCATGGGCTAAGTGCATACCCTTGATGTAGACCTACAATGACTGGAAAATTAGATGTGATGCCACAAGCTGTTCTAATGTTGGTAGATGCTCCTTCATACGTGTTTTGAATCATTGGCAGCATAGACTTGGTTTAAATGTGTTGGGGTCTCTCATAACAACCCCTCACTCTGTTGAGAGTCATCAAGGCTTATATTATAAAAATTTATGCATATCTTTTCAAAATAAAAACAAAAGATAAGAACTAGAGTTTTTTGAGAGAAGCCACGTTACACATGAGAAGGGTTTTATCTTCTTGTTAATATTACCAGGGTTCTACAGATTCTGAGAATTGATAGACACATTCTAAAATTAGGGTTATTTCATTTCTGTTTTCAATTTATATGTTTTGGCTTTTTGTGTTACTCAACTCAATCATTTGTTTTCTTCGTAGGGTCATTTGCTTGTTGTGAAGAGACCCCCAAATCTACAAGTAAACCATGGTCTGATGGAGCTAGGCTATTGTGGTCATCAGATTGCTTCTGTTTTACCTGAGAGTTCTACGACAGATGGAAATGATTCCTCTCTGGAAACTTTGTCTGTTTCTATGACAGCAACCACTGATCCGATGGGAAATCTTCTTCTAGGTGAGTAGTTATCAGTTTATTAAATATTCAGAGCCTTCTGGCATGCCTTTCTGTCAACCTATGTAGAAAGCACTGAATTAGGTTCTGTTAATCTTTTTGGCTAATTTTAATGTCAAACTTTACGATTCTAATAAGACTTCATGCCTCAGATCTACTTATGCTAAAGGCCTTTTTATTCTCTTAAATATTTTTCTTTTTGAAAATTCAAGTCAAGTACACTGTTTGCAATTTGCAAGGAAACCCTAAATTAGTGTCTTATGATAACAACTGGTGTTGGAAACATTCAATCTCTCTCTCTTTTTTTAATGTTTGCATAATTATTTTTAAATACGATAGTAAATGCTCATAAATACCTGTACTTGCATATCAATAACTTTTATTTCAATTTTTTTGACCTTTGGAATTATTATAATGTCATTTTTATAGTATAAGGTTAAAACTAATTATAATGCTAATATTATATCCTTCATTTGTCAAGTTTGTCATTGTGCATTACTAAAGTTGTCTTTGTTGATGCATGATTCTGGTCATGACTAAAATTGTGCAGAGTTTTGATATGCTTAGAACACCGGACTAGGCACGACTAGCTTGGGAAGAGTTTCAATGAGAAGAAACTGAACTGTTATTTCCTAGTAGTTGAACTGTGATATTATTAAGCAAAACCAACAATAGTTAACTTTGACAAACAGAACAGTGATGTACTAACAGTAGATAAAGAGATTTTTAAAACCCTAAAGAAATACCAACCAGAATTTGTCATAGATTTATGGTTTCTGAGAAACATTAGGAAATAACCGTATAGTGTTGAGCAGACACATTAAGACAGGTAAAACAAGAAAAATAGGATATTTAGTTCAAGGTGTGGATCCTATTGGAGCCTTGATCTCCTGAAGGTTTTCTGATTAAGTTCATAGTTTTGCACTTATATACACTCTTCTAACATCCATAGGAGCTGGTCATTCTATCTGATTGAATTAGGCTTATCAAAAATTGCTTAGTCAAGTTCATCCTGTAAATTATGTATGGCTTGGAGAGTGTGAGAGGAAGGAGGATTCAGTTTCCTACTTTTCATATTACTAAAGCATAATTAGATAGATAGATTTCCAAGTTTGAAGGAAAATGAGGTGAAAAATTTGAAGGATGATGATTTTGCTTGTTAGATTCCTTCAGCTGCTCATGGATTACCGTCTCCTTGTTGCAGTTAAAGATTTATAGCAACATCTTCTTCTTTTGCTGTGTCTGGTTCTGTTTTCTCACCTCTGCATTGATTGTACAGAGGCATAATGCTGTAGATTGAGTAGGGATGATCACTTTGATGACAATCTCATTCATCTTCTGGGACATCATAGTGTTTGCTTCCATAGACACAACAACGATACCTTATTAGTCAAATGTTCATGATTCAATAACGGACAAGTTCCCCAAAAGGGGAAAAATAAGGTTTAGTGCTCTACCATTCATGCTATTATTGACCTATAAGATTTGTAACGTAGAAATCACTTTGGTAACTATTATGAATTCATTATGCCTTTTCCCTGAGCCTGCCATTTTATAGCTATTAAAATTTGTGACTAAATCTGTAAGATTATTTAACATGCTAGTTACTCACTTTCATCATCATCGTCATCCTAGCCTTGTCCCAACAAAATGGGGTTAGCTACATGAGTTATTTTTTGCCATTTGCCTCTATAAAGAGCTAGATCTTTGTTTATTTTCAATTTCTTCAAATCATCCTCAATCATTTTTTTCCATATCTTTTTTGGTCTTCATTTTGGTGGCTTTCTTCATTTTATAGGCTCATTATTTGTTCTTTGTACATGCCCATACCATTTAAGCCAGCATGCTTGTAACTTATCTAAAATAGAAGCCACTCCAAGTCTTTCTCTAATGTTTGTGTTATGTAGTTTATCTCTTTTGGTAACATTCAACATCCATCTATGCATTCTCATTTCTACCACATTGATTTGTTGTTTATGCCTCTTTTGTATTACCCACTATTCAACACTGTATAAGATAGCAAACCTGATTGTTATCTTGTAAAGTTTTTCCTTTAATTTTATTGGTATTTTTTTTATCACATAGAACATCACTAGTCTCCATTTTGACCATCCTACCTCAATTCTATTTCTTATATCTTTATCAATTTCACCATCTAATTGGAGCATCGATCCGAGGTAGTCGAATTGTTTGCAGTGAGGGATTTTTTTGGCCTTATGATGAAGCATCTAGTGGCATTTTGTATGTCTACTGTAAGCCGTGGATTTGGGAAGTATTTCACATGCCTTGTGTTTGTAGTCCTATCCCGGGATTGCCCCCTTGCCTCTTGTATCACACTTTTGATTTGTGTGTTTGTCTCAATCTCCTTAGGATGTTTCTGACCTCGTATGGGAACCTTAAGGTCCTTTCAACATGTCTTTTTGGATTTCAGGTTTCAACATGTCTATGGGGTTGTGGGGGCTGACAACCCTGCAAACTATATATCCATGCAGACTTGTTGCTTATGGCATCAATTGTGCATTTCTTTGAATAGTTTTTATGAAGACTTGGACCCCAAAATATATATCTATAGAGCAATCTAGGTTGTACAATTGTTTGAAATACATATTGTTTTGAGTAACTTTACTATTGAAAAGTTTCCAAAAATTTCGTGGAGTTTGCTTTTCTATTTTCACCATATTGTCTTGATGTTCTTTTAAAAATTCTCTTCTTTCACTGAATTGTGTAGTCCTTTTTTAAAGTTTCATTATAACAGGAATTTTTTATGGCTGTTAAAGTGCTGTTATAACAAAAATTTTTGATGGCTAATCTTGTTCATAGACATTCTTTATCAAATCACTTTTTCTTACCTATAAACTTTTTTTTTTAAACAAGTAAAAAGTTATATATAAACTTGGCAGCTTCCAATAAAATATCTTTGAATTTAGTTTTAGATTTTTTTGTATTTAACACATTTTGTAACTTTTGTTGAATCTTCTGTTGTAATACATTTTCTTATTTGCGACTATTAATTTGCAACTGACTCCTGACACATCTTGAGGGGTGGTTAGCTGCAAATCTGTATATAAATATCTTTCTTTTTCAAAAGTAAATGTCAATCTTGAAGGAAACCTCTGAATCTTGAGATCAAGATTTTGCCCCCATTCTAACAAATTTTTTATGTTTGATTTATTTTGTAATGTTCTTTTCCATCCATTTCTAATTTGACCATAACCTTGCATATCTAGCTATTCTTGGTTAGTTTGCCACTCTGAAATATCAATTTGCTTAAAGCTATTTGTTGCATTGAAGTATCTGCCTATATAGACTTTTCCTTTTATTAAATTCAGTTGTTCTTTTCTAAATACTGAAAAGGATATTTCTTGATAATCCTGGCTTTGCATAATATGTTACATTTCATGGGTGACCCAATATATTTTGGAAAGTAACAAAAATCAAGAAATACAAGGCACTTATTTTGGAAAATCTTTGACCCAATATATTGTTTATGCTCATCAGTGGGTACACTTCTTGATGGTCTTTCACATTTATGAGATATTACACGTGATACTTTTATTTTAATAAAATTAGGCAAATTAAAATTTTTCTATTTATCCTTTTCCCAAGTTTTAGCAAATTTAAAAATATCAAAGTTATTAAAAAAAAAGTTATACAGTGCAGTCATTTTCATGGCAATGCCATTATCTATACTAAAATGTTTATACATTTAAAAAATGGTTTTATTTTTAATTATTGTAATGTACTGTACATTCGAAAAAGCTATGATACACTCTGCTCATTTTCTTTGGAAGCTGTTTTTTTCGTAAGGTCTTCATTTATCCAAAATTTTCTCATTTCTTATTCAGGAAGCAGTCGCCAGTTTTCAGGATTTGACTGTGATGCAGAAAAAGTGGTTGTAGAATCAATTATTAAGCGGGCAGCGGAATTTTTCCCAGCTTTAAAAAAGTTGTCTGTGAATGATGTACTACAAGGGGGTAACATAAGGGTTGGACTACGGCCTTACAGTAAGTTTTCTTTTTTCTTTGATCACATCATGTTGTTTCCATGCTTGTCTATTTACTGATCAAAGGTATTCTCTGTTTTCTGAAGTGCCGGATGGAAAACCTGTCCTCGGTTCCGTCCCAAATTTCCCAAACCTATTTTTGGCAACAGGACATGAAGGGGCTGGGTTATGCATGGTAATGTTAAGTTATTTTACATTTTAATGTATTTTACTTCCATAATTATTTGGTGACACGAATTATATGTATACATGTCAGTTTCTTTTAAAAAATCAATTTATCATATACCAGGGCATTTACCAAGTACAAGAAGTTAAAAGCATAGTTTTATGTTCAAGTATGTAGTAATAAATGAATGGAGCATACATACACGCCTCGTTATGTACATAGTTCTTATGTAATTCTATTGTAGATCAAATTATCAATATTAATAGTTGACTGGGGCTTCAGCCAAATGGGTGTGGTTGTTGAGTCCCTATTTTACTGCCCTTGTGGTAGGAGTTTGAATCCCCATTGGGCTGTTTCACATGCTCATAGAATAAGAGTTGAGTGAGTTTTCTTCAATGTGCAGGCTTTAGGAACTGCAGAAACAGTGGTTGATATGATTATGGGAAATGAATCAAAGATTGATGTTACACCTTTTTTACCACAAGGTAGATGCTGCAATTAGGAACTTCTCTCTTCTTGCCATTCCGTTGCGTCTCTTCTGGGAAGTTCAACTAAGCTTGTACTGATACATCTATAGCATGTTTATTTATCCAGAAATGTGATCCTTGCCTGGCGAAGTAGAATGATAGGATTAGAGAACGATGTTAATAAATTTCTTTTAACGATTTTTGTAAATCTGATCTTTTTGTCCTCTAACATTAGAATTTTAATTTTATGGCTTTTTCTTTCAATTTGAGTTGGTTCCTTGTATGATTCCCACATAGTTTGTTTGAGTCTCCCCTTATTATTGTAATTTTCTTATTTTTTAAACCAAAATATAAACTCTAGAATTGGAAATTAATCAAATTATACTCGCATATTATACGGTTTATTGCTTTTTGGCGTCATGACTCTGACTATGATTTCAGTATTCCAAATGGCTGAAGATATACAAACCAGATAGAAGGGGAAAAACACGAAATAATACAAAAGGTAAGGCTCAACGGATTGGGGATGCTTACTTAGGAATTCATTTTTTTAAGCACTCTGGAAATTCACTTCACACCAAAGACCAACTGTAATCAGTGGTACAAAATCAAAAGTACAGGTAGAATGAAAAAGAATCAAATCAAATGAGGCAAAATCAAAAGTACAGGTAGAATGAAAAAGAATCAAATCAAATGAAGCAGATGACAACCGGAATTAAAAAGAAGAGCTTCTACGAGCTTCCTTCTGGAGCGGCCAGTTGGAAAGTGAAGACGGGGGCAGAGAATTTTGCTTAATAAGGTTACTTATACTGAGCTTGCTTACATCGTTTATAAATCTGAACCAAGGTTACCAAAGATGAAATCTCTTAACTCACTGTTGGAGTTTGTTTTAGTTTTGACAAAATTAAAGGGGCAATATTGAACTGATTTTTTATTATTAAACTGATTTTATTATTATGGGGCAAACATGCAATTCAATCAACTTGCAGTTTTCCTCGATGTAATTCCCTTCTTAAAAAGAAAGAAAGAGAAAACTGAAGAGGAAGGAAGAGAAAGAAAAAGTAAATTCTTGTACAAGGACTGGAAGATGCTACATCCTCTGGCCGGTAAAAGGTCGAAATCCAGGTCTACTTTCTTTATAGGCAATGTTTATACGTCAACTTATCTCTAAGCATCAAAAAGTATGTCCTATCATTTTAAATATGTAAAATGATAAAAGTTTTATCATTCACTAAATGAAAAGTTTCTGAATTTTGGAACATAGCTTTTCCGCTAGTTAGTTTAATCTGTAAAGCTTGAAGCTTTCTTACCTGCTCGGTTGACTATTGCTTATGTATCAAAAATGGTTTTCATGATTCATTTATTATTTGTT
Source organism: Gnetum montanum (assembly GCA_015680685.1). Taxonomy (NCBI): domain Eukaryota; kingdom Viridiplantae; phylum Streptophyta; class Gnetopsida; order Gnetales; family Gnetaceae; genus Gnetum; species Gnetum montanum. The sequence continues at coordinate 247,192 of MNCI01022494.1, forward strand.
ACATGTGTTTTTTTAAATAAATTTTTATCATATATTTTGTTTAAGATAAATTTATTTTATGAAAAATATATTTCTGAGTTTTTTATATGAAAAAGTTGAAATTGTACTCTAAAAACAATAAAAGGTAGATATTTTAGATGATATTTTAGATGTAAACAAAATGCTTAGATGTTACTTTACCATTATACAAATTAGCTAAGCACAGATAATTTAACATTTAATAAAAAAAAATTTACATGAAAAAGAACAGTAGATTATGCTTATATGATTCGTGTGAATTTTATAAGCAATTTTACAATGATATTTCAATTAATTTTTACAATATGTATAAGAAAAGTCCTTTTTAATGGTTCATTGATTAATTTACTTGTAAACTTGATAATATTAGAAAAATTTTAATTCATTTTCTTATCACGTGGTAAAAGTTAGCTAGAAGATTATTGCAAAGATTCTTACAATAAAACTAAAAAGAAAGCTTAATAAGCCAATTAGTTTTGTTTAAAAACGGACAATGTTATTACTAAGTTGAAAATAAAACCAAAGCAATGGCATAAGTGATAGATTTTATATTAAGCCATTTTATATTTATCATGACATTATTTTACATTACATTTATACTTCCCATGCTAAAAACATTTGGTTAAGGCTCTACATTTTTTTAGACTCATGTAATATTGGTATAGAAGCCAATGTAAAAGTATTTAGTGTTAGCTTAATGGTAGGAGTGTTGGTTTGGTAATCCTAGCTCATATGTTTGTGTTCATTGGGCAACAATGAGTTACAACTTTATTAAAAAAATTCATGGCCTCAAAGTTTTCATATAGCAAATTATTAGTCATTTTGAAAAGGATACTTTTATTTTACTATGAAGAATAAACAATCAATTTATACAACCTATTGAGATTTATTGTAAAGCTTTGGTGTATTAATGAATTGGAATAAAATCAAAGCTATGAGAATAATTGCTAGCAAATCTTTAGATTAAGAAATTCAATATCAATGAAAATGGATATAGCTTGATGATTTTATGGCTCTTTTTGAAGTTCTTTTATCTCTTCAAGCTTTTCCAAGATAATTTTTGAGAATTTATTAAATGAAGTCCAATAAAAAATTAACAAAGTACAAGAAAATCTATATTTTTCTTACTAGTAAGTTTTTGGTGGCTTCTAAAACTATACATTCAATGCATATTTATTATTGATCTTTTATGTTTTCTTTTAAAAGTTGCTTATGATGACCTTGAAGAGCTTCTACTTTTGGGATAATGATGAAAGACAAATATGTTTGTCAAATTTGAATTTTTATACTTTGATAAAATGGTTGGGGGACTTGGATTTTCATTTTCTTATTATCAAGGCACTTTATTTTCTACTAAGTAGATAGGAAGGGCTATAGACGGTGATGAAGCTTGGAAAATTTTAGTTAGATTTAGGATCAAAGTAGGGAGGCAAAAAAATTCTTCCATTTGTAAAGGTACTAGTTGGGAAAGTTGAATTAATCCTACATAGGTTAAAATAAAATTTTGATTACTTGGAAAATATTAAATAATAATATGAAAACCATTACAACCTGGTTGGTATAAAAATCTTTGAATATAGTGTATTAATTGTGGAAATTGTGTTGATGATTTGATAATTTACATGCTAAGCATGATAGTTAATATGCTAGGTATTAAAAAGGTTAAATTTAGTCATAAAGGGATTTGACATCTAAAGGATCTTTATATTGATACAAATATTACTTGCAAACTAGTGATAAAGCCACTTTTGAGTTGCATACTAGATGGTCAATGCTTGTTACAAATGCTATTTAAAGTCAATGTTAGTTTTTTTGGGGGAATAATTAGCGATAAATCACTGATTTAACAATGAGTTGCTAGATTAGAATTTTTGCCAAGTCGGTTGAGTTAGCATGACTTTTTAAAAAAACTTTATTTTTAGAAAAAAAACTAGTGGTTTTAGGTATGATTTATGTGACTTTTAATTGCAACTCATCCTTGCTGATTTATTGTGATTCTTAAAACATACTAAGCCAATATATTCCCAACAATTGAAATAATGGCTAAATGGATCTAAATTATTTTACTTCTTTATTTAAAAAAAAAAAGAAAAATACCTAAGATTGGTTCAATAAGGAAAGGACGCTTTCCATATTCAAAATAATAAGTGCCAATTGCAACCTTTTACTGAAGATTGGAAAGCTAGGTTTAATAGTATTTAGAAAATTCATATTTAGCAAAAAGTTAAAATTTTGAATTTGATCTTTTTATGTCAAAGTTTTTCTTTGAGTAACTAAAACCCTCTTTGTTTAGTTTGTGGGCAACACGTTTTATCTTTTTTCAAATTGTGGGGTTTTTACTGAGGTCTTTGAGTATGAACATGCAAGTTAAAAACCTTCTTCAGACCTAGGGCATTTAGGTTTCTCATGCCCGATACTACGCCTGAAACTTCATTTGAATATGAAAAAAGATAATAAACAAGGCTTCAAAGATAAAACTTGATAAAATTTGAAGCCTTGTTTATTATTAGAAAGCATAGATATGATATAGTCTATGAGATAGATATTTATATAAGAATTTTTGAAATTAGCTGGTGGTGACTGTTAGTCCACCAAATTTTAGAAATTATTTAGTTCATAAAGTTTGTAGTGTTTATTTCATAAAGTTTGTAGTTACATTTTTTTTATAAATAATATCCGGTGTGTATTTCTTAAAATAGGTTTGGAAACATACTAGCATCTTATTTGTAACATTCGAAGTAAGCTAAATTTACAAAGAACCAACTATAGAAAGTTTCCGAGTAAAATATGAAGTAACCCTGAGATACTTTCTCAGCTAAAATCACCAAGGATAGGAGTCGGAATTAAGCTGAGTCCTTGAAATGGACGAAATTTCATCCGTCATAAAAGCGAGCGATGGTCCATAGTTATCGCTAACATCAAAGTCTACATCCAAGCTAAATGAAATCAATGTGACTTCAGGAACGACGATATAATCCAGGCAATCTGTGAGCGCTTTCTAGTGTGAACTTGAAGTTGGAATTTGCAACAAAAACAAAGCAGACGCTCATTTGTTTCTAAAAGATATTACCCATGATTTTTGATCCCATGTGTGACGCGTGGCATTGCAGCACAATCCGCCAGCCCGGACACCAAAATTATGATTAATGCAGTTACATTAGTCGGTCCTGCTAAACCATTTTGTTACTGGCAATTAGATTAAAGGAACCCATCGGTGATAAAGCAAAAGCAAACCCCTTCACATCACCAGAGAAAATGTGAATAACGCAGGAAATCCAAAGCATACAAAACTGTATTTCACCAACCTGAACCGTTGATTCTTTCACGGACTTCCAAGTTCCAAACCGAATTTGGGTATCATTTCAAGTAATTCAGAACTCTGCTATTTGTTTACTTCCAGGCTACATGTTCATTACAATCTTCGTCTAATAAGATCAGGCTAGAGTGCTGTACCATAATCTTGGTTGTATTGCTAAATTGGTTTTATGAATTACTTGCAATCATGTGTGGACTACTGTAATGGTTGACTTACCAAATTGGTTTGTGAATCACTTGTTGCTGTCACTGCATGTAAGCCACTGATATGTTGCAACTGGGTGCTTCAATTACCTGGAGACACCTCCCAGAATTTCGTTGCACTGTTGGAAATATCCCTCCTTTTGTTTGAAATATCAGAGATGTGGAGGCAGGCATTATTGCATGCTGCAGATGTTGGATGCAACTACCTTTCACCAAATGAAAATAATGGACAATGCCATGCCACAGAGAAGAAGAAGAAGAAAAGGAGGCACAGGATGCATGGAGCATCTTTCTGCAACTACTGCAACAGCTGTACAGTTTCATCTATGCCACTGACTGTGCACTTCTCAACTAACATAAGATGATGATACATGGCTTATTTTGAGTTACCCACCAAAAATTAGGCTGGCATCATCAAAAACAATCATGGCTACCCCTACTCAGCCATGGCCCGTGCCCATAATACCAACAATGTTCATCACAGTCTCACAGGCCTCTCGTGCCCTTGGAATCTTGAATCCGTGCTGCTGCATCATTTTAATAATAAATAAAAACTAATATCTCTCTCTGTCTCTGAGATGTTATTTCTTTTGGGATATGGGCTTTTGGTGTGGATTTTGTCTGTGAAGAAGAGTGATTTCAAGTTTCAACTATGATGGCCATGGCTGCTGTGTGTCCAGTGAAGGTTGCAGGTTCACCATATTCTGCTGCTCGTCATCATCAGGCCCTGCTTTCAACCAACAACAATTTGCAGACATTGAAATCTGCTGCTTCTCGTCCTCCTGTCAAGCCCAGAAACGCCATTGCTCAGGGCTGCAGGGTCATGTGCATGCAGGTAATTTTTATCATGGTTTACAACTGCAAGAATTTTTCGGATCAAGAAATCATTTGAAAATAATCAAATATCTATCAAGGATTTGTGTGCGGCTTTGTTGATTGCTGCTTTATTCTGTGCTGTTGCAGGTCTGGCCTCCGGTGGGAATCAGGAAGTATGAGACTTTGTCATATCTGAAGCCGTTGTCAGAGGAGTCTGTGCTCAAGGAGATTGATTATATTGTCTCTAAGGGATGGATTCCTTGCCTGGAGTTTGACTGTGTGAGTCCCCCTTTCATGAAAGAAGCAAAATGCAAATAATATGTTCAATTACTTACATTTTTTTCCTTTTTTTAAAATAAAAGGTAAATTTGCAACTAGTCATTGTGGGGTTGTGTTATTGGGTTGTGGCTGAGCGCAGGAGGGCCAGATTCATAGGACCAATTCCAGAATCCCAGGGTATTATGATGGAAGATACTGGACTCTCTGGAAGTTGCCCATGTTTGGATGCACAGATTCTGCTCAGGTGATGAGGGAAATCAATGAATGCAAAAAGGCATATCCCAATGCATATATCAGATGCCTTGGTTTTGACAATAAACGTCAGACCCAGTGCATTGCTTTTGTGGTCTATAGGCCTTCTGCTTCTGCCTAAATCTCCATGTAGTATATATGTATTTAGTAAACTAGTAATTAACCCTCTGCTTGCCAGACTTTAATGTCCAAATAAAATCGTTATTTGTTTCATGATATATTATTCCACACTCTTAAACAAAGAGTATAAACACTTTATATCTCCTGGTATGAACGATACGTCTACTTTTTAATACTGGCTGCAATGCTATTTGCAGTTTGAATTCTAAAATTTTTATTTCAGTTCAGTGATTCGGGTTGCTTTCCTACCCATTAAAAAAGACTTAAGTTGTTGAAACTGGGAAACCATTTAAATATGCATGTGTGGAATACTTGTACGATCTGAACCTTGCCAAGTTTATCGTTTAAGTTCTTATTTGATTAGTCCCAGATTTTAACATTCACCCCAAAGTGATTAATTTGTTGATTTTAAAGTTTTGCTTAAGACGCATTTTTTTCCTTGTCATTTTCTTTGTAATATTCAACAGAGGTTCAGACAAATATTCTTTGGTTATTACAACTAGAATTCTCTTACTTGATCAATAGCCATGTAACAACCAAAAAATTTTAATCTATTTATTTGGCTACAGGGAGAGAAACGTTCTCTCATGTTTCTCAGTTGACTTGAAAATATTCCTTCCCTGTGGGCTGTTACTGCGAATTTTTTTCCATTGGATAATGAGATGGTATAGGCTACCATTTATTAGTGCTAATTATAAATGAATGAGATGTAACAATATCAAATACGTTGCTAGATCTTTGTGCTCTTGATGTGGATGTGAAAAATAATTCTTTTCCTTTGTTTTGAAAACAAGAAAATTCCTCTTCTATTTAAGCTTCCAGCTCGAGATTGCAAGCAACAGGAAAATCAATTTTGTTACCGCCAAAATTCTAGCATGGTGGCATCCAAGTTATTCCACAAATGTAAAAGTTTTACCATGCTGAACGGCTTGGACTGTGTTTTTTATTCCTACTAAAGTATGGATTTATTTATAGACCATCATTGTTAGTCCTAAGCATGGGAAATAATTTACCTTTATCTTTAATTTCGCTAAAATTCATCCGAAAGGTCATGCCAGCCCAAAAAAATCCTTCCGAATAGTGATTTTTAAAATAAAAATAGAAATACGATGGCTGTGGCTTGTAAATGGCATAAATCAATATTATCTTAGAGGAGGAGAGACAATAACACTTGTTAAATTTGGAGTACGAGCATACTCAAATAAGTATATCCCAAAAAGTCAAACAATATTGTTTTCTGATCTTTACCCACGTTCAACCACACAGGCCACTCGTCTAAACCTTTTGTTGGAGATACTTCTGATTCTTCAAAATAGAGAGATAATAAACTTTTATTTGCATTTTCTAAAACTTAATTTCTTTTCTAAGTACAAACTATGAAACTGATACATACTAAAATATTGCTTGCAGTTTTGATGATAAGAAGAATTATCGTGCAATAAATAACCGTATTCTGCTCTCGGAACTTTGTAAAATGTCAAGTTCTCAACTAATATTTAATATTAAAGAAAAACTTGATTTAAGAACCATTAGCCATATATAAAAATTGGGAGTTTAAGATTACTAAAGCTCGTAAATTTAGTTGATCTTGACGGTTTCGCCATCTAAGCTATTTTTTCCTGCATTATCATCCTCAAGTATTTTAAATTACTCGCAATTTCTTTAATCGACTGTGAAATTTATGCTACTTTCATAGATACAAAATATAGATTTACAAGGTTGCCAACAAAAATTTGTGACGTTTCTTCTAGTGATGTTGATGCAAATAAGATGTGTGATTTTGGTCTTACCCAATGATGTATATGAATTTTTGGTTTTTGATCTTATATTACAATATGTGTGTTGATGCATAAATTTTCGATACGTCGCCAACACATGTGAAAACTCGTTTTAGGAGACTATCGCCTAGGATGCCTCCCGTATGGGTACATAAACCCGGGTAGTCTGAGATGGAAAAGGCTATGTGACAAAACAATAATAACAATATTTTAAACAAAGTATTAAAAGCTTTAAATTTAATAAGAATATTGAAAAGTTAAATAATTTGTGCAATTTAAAAGAGTACAATAAATAATTCAAAATATAATACAAATAATAATATTGAAAACTGTAAAAGTGCTTCTTCGCTTGGAGATGGCAGTGAGAAAAATCTATTCTATTGTTTGAAAGAAAATAAATAAAGAACAAAACGATGTGCATACAACCTGCCTCTGCTAGGGTTCTGTTTATAGGCAGAAAGAAACGGTGTCCGCGTTAGCATTGCCGCTGTTGGGCATTGGTCTCTGCCGCGTGGGCAGAAAAGAAAAAGAAAAGAAAAGAAAACGTGTTTGTTTTTGTCTGAGAAAACAGAAAACCATCGTTCAACAATTGCTACTGCAAGGCAAGCACACTATCATCTGCAATCTGCCTGCGACTGCTGTTGATGTTCACCGCGCGTTTCATGCTCCTGTCGTGTTCTACTGCCTGCCGATAGAAGAGAGAAGACTGCCGAAAACGCCTCCGTTGTCGGTGTTGCCTGCCAGCAGAACAGAAAATGGTCACTGCAGACTTTGGCTCCTACTCTAGTTTATGTGAATTGACAGGGTATTTATGGGGTTGGATCGGGCTCGGGCACGAAATTCAAGAATGGAATCAACGGCAGTGAGATGAGAGGAAAGCAGATCTAGCAACATGTGTCCCATGGATAGTTGGCATGAGTTAGATGTGTGTTGGATAGTTGCATTCTTTGACCAGGTACATTGCATTTTACAATTTATGAGTTATTTAAGCCCATGAAACTACATTTAACTTAGACCATGAAGGCTTGACATGTCAATACTGTACGACTTCTGAGTTTTGTGATATTAAACTTGTTCAAACAAGGCCCTATGCCTAGCATGGGTGAGGTTGGCCTCAATAATGTGTTTATTCAAATTTTGATTAACATGCCTCATAATCAAAATTTGGCTTCACATTTAAATGATGTGATGCAAAAGCATATTACTCATGACAAAGATTCTAGACATAAGATTAACATTATGCAATAAAGTAATGATGATTATAAATATAAAACATTTTGTATTGGATCTTGTTTTTTTATGAAAGTTGGTATTTTGCCATAGCTTTCTATTGCTACCTCAAATACTTTTGCTATTTTAAGTTCAAGCATAGATGTTGAATATGAGATTAATTTTCCTCTCTTGATTTTTTTTAGGAGTAAACATCTTAAAATTGGAAAATTTTTTCTTTCTATATGGCTTTTGGTGTTTTTTATTGAATGTTAAACATGTGATATACTCTAAATTGTTTACTTCTTATTAATATTATTTTTGGCATTTGACACCTGATGAAGAGCAGTTGAAGGTACTTGATGGGACGCGATCTCGCATGGGCTGCGATATTACGTACGTGATATCGTGTCCCCTGCGATATTGCATCCCCTGCGATATCGCGTACGCGATATCGCAGTTCGCCGTCATTTCTATAAATAAGAGGCGGCTCTCCCTTGTTTCTAAGTTTAGGCCTAAACTGTAGTGAAACTCTGGCAGGTTTTCCTCTCCAGAGATAGAATAATTTCCATGTGCCCGTAGTAGGAGTTCCAAAGTGAACGAATCTTTATTCGAGCAAATATTGTACCTGAACACAAGTTTGTGTACGAAAATAAAGACAAACTTCTTGGATAAACCTTGCAGTGCATGGACTAGGCTAAATAGGACTTTATTTATTGTTATTTATTGTTCATCCTTTAAATGCTTTATTAGTCAGTTAAATTTCTCTCAACCCTTCTCCCATAGTTAAGTGCATTCAGTACGACCGCTTCGAGCACATGCGTTACGCTTGGTGATCCCAGTAACGAATAACGTTTGGTAATCAAGGTTGCATTGGTTCAGGGTGTGAACAGTAAGTGGGAACGGATACTGATGCTAGGTTAATTAAGGCTTAGTTAGTTAGTTAAAGTTAGTTAATTAGTCTCTTCACCCTTCACCTCATTAGCATAGGAGATAAAACAGAAAAGATATAAAAATCACATACCTTAGACTTACTTAAACATACAACTGTGAAAAATACAAGTAAGTCTGGGAAGACAACAAACGATTAACCTTAAGTGTTCCATGAGGCGTGTAGGCACTTAGTCTGCAGAGTTCGACCGGATCGTGCGTGTAACGCTCGTATTCCTAGGGTTGAGTGTAGGGGTACCTTGCCTCTTATCAGTACCCCTACGTCCAACCATATGAATGCACGATTCGATTGAGTTTCGTGGACTCTCTAGTTTTGGGTGCACTAGTTTTTTAGGAAGTGAACCTTGCCCTAATGGTCATTCATTGTCTTTCCAATTACACTTGTGAAGTTCAAAGGTACGGTTAATTATAATTGAGGCATATTATTTTTATCATTTTATGTCTTATGTTCTTTAGTGCTTAAAGGGAGAGAGATGAAGTAATTTAATGACTAATTTAATTTAACTAACTAATTGATCTCTAATTAGTCCTAACGCCACCACTTGGTCCCACTTTTCGTACACATCTTGAACTCATGTATCCACTGCTGGGTTACCAAGCGCTATGCTATTGGGCTCACCAAGCAATAACACTACTACAATTACCAAGCGAATACGTGTCACGCTTGAGGTGGTCATACTTATGTATTTAATTTATCTAGCTTATCTTGCTTAATTACTTAATTAGCTTAATTACTGAAAAACATTAAATAAATAACTAAAAGCATTAAATGCATGAATGAAACATCTAAACTATCCAGAATGCTACAAGGTTTATCAAGAAGCTCATCTTTATTGTCACACATATTGTTGTGCTTAGGTACAAAGTGTGCGAATAAATATCCATACATTCAATGACTCCTGCTGCAGGAACTCGGGAAAATATTCCAACTTTTGAATGTAAAAACTACAAGAGTTCAACCACTACTATCAATTTTCTTTCCATAAACACAATTGGGAGCTTGTATTTATAGTTTTTTCTCTAGGGTTGTGTTGATGAGGCCCTATAGATGTAGTAGACGCTACATCAATGTTGCCCCATTGATGGGGCAACACCATGTAAACGGGGCCCTGTCAACAAGGCTGCGTCAACGAGGGCCCATTGACGTGACACTTTGACGCTTATCATACCCCCATAATTGAATGAAAATTCATCATCGAGTTCCTTTACAAAATTGGGAAGGTATGGGATTGTTAATTGACTCTTAACAAATCAAACTGACATGACAAAATTGAGTACCCGAGTGTACAGCTCAACACATTACAAAAATTGTGTTGTTCATGATATAAAGTTGAACACCATAACATGACTACAAAAATTGGATAGCACTTCCTTTGATGGCATGAAGGCGGTGGAGAAGAGCAAACAATCCAAGCGGTGGTGGCTCCTAAGGTTCTAAAGGACCTTCACCAGCTTCGAGCATGTGCAGTAGTTGAGGCAACTATGATTATCCTGCTGCAACTGCAACCTCTAATGGAAGGTGAAAGGCATCCAATAATGCCTTCATCTTCTCCTCTTTACTCCGAGGATCATTTACAATCCGCACGACATCACCAATGTGGGCTAGAATGGAGACATCCCACGAACAAGGCATTACTGGGAATATTTCCTTTACATTAATAAACTAGGCAAAAAATTGTTTGCATTTGATATCAAATGCCTTAACTGTGTTCTGCAACTCTTGGTAATCATTCATCCTCTTGGCTAGGTTCTCGGTAGTTGATCATTAATTAATGAATCGTGCCTTGAGAACTTCGAGTTCAGTGTTTTCCATTGCAAGGTTTTGTTTGGTGTCTTTGTGATGCTTGAACTCAACCTCATATAACAAGTACAAGTTGGCCACTTGCTTCTCTAATTCAGATCATGGTCCTTCGGCAGTCAACATCGCCAGATTTGCATAATAGAGATTGGTGAGCTCCATGTATTTTGTCACCTCCTCGATCTACAACTCCTTCATGTAGATGTCCACTTTGTTGTAGGTGTCTCTCCCATTAATGATAGGTTGCCATAATTCTTTCCCTTACTAGAGTTGTTGGAGGGTTTCATTCACTCTTGCCTTTGCCAACTAGATGTGTTTCTCATTTACTTCCTTCTATAGTTGACTTGTTCTCTGTAATGGTCCTTGACTCTCTCAAATTTGAGAGCCTTTGATTTCCAAGTAGCTACCTCAATCATAGTTTTTTGGTGAAGGGCACAGACCTCCTCCATGGAGAGATTTCTATTTTTTGTTGCCAGTCTCCTCAATTTTATGTTTTCTCTAGCTAGTTGCTCCTATTGTTGATGGATGAAGTTTGCTAATTGTTGTTTGTGTGCATCAACATTTTGTAGGTGATGGTTCTCTATGGTCAACTATACATTCTATTGGTGGGTTTGATCCAAGGCCTTCTGAATCTTGTGTTGAGTGGCCTCTACCAAGGATCAATAGAACATCACCATTTCCATTGCACCCTCAACCCCTTTGAGTTTGATGTGAAGCTATTCATAGCTTCATCTCTTGTCAATGCTGGGTTGAGAAATGTAGGGTCAGCAATTTGGGCTCTTAATTTGACAACTTCAATAGCCAAGCATTCATTTAGCTCCTTGGCTATTTTGAGTTGCCCCTCTAAGATTATGTTCTTGCCCCTTGCCTCAAGTAGCTCCGACTAAGTTGCAGTAATTTTGTCTGGAAGGTCAAAGACATCCAGAAGCAGTTACCCAGTTCCCACCAGTTGGTCCAGTAGTTCTTCATGCTTTGTTGCATTTATTTTGTTACTTGTGGTTCTTGCGGACATCTACATATCTTTGAGTGTAGTGATATCTAGTGTAGATGCTGTAGGTGCATTGAGAGTTTCGGCAATCCGATCAGTGACCACTTCTACTGTTGTCTCCTACCCTTGGTGCTGCATCACTAATACAATTGCCTCCTCACCCTTCTCCAAGTGCACTGAGAAGGTTGTGGCATTCCCAGAGCTTTCTAGAATTGACTCTTATTCTATGAGAGATATTGTAACCTCTCTAGTACTGGGATTCGACCTTGCAAGTAACTGTGTTCTTTTGACTGAGAACATGGATTCACCTCCATCCATCAAACTGATTATTCAAGCCATCCCATTGAGGTGACTCATTGCTGGTCTATAGATAGATGAGTCCTTGCCACTCATGCCTACTCATTGTTCTTGTTCACTCAAGAGTCATTCTTGGTATTCACGCAACCATTGGGCGATTGTAGTAATGTTTGGCACAATTGTTTGAGTGGTAGGTGGAGGTGGTGGTTGCTGCTCCTCTTCTTGGATAGTTGTTGCAAGCATCTTATCCTTTATCATTTCTACCTAGTTGGCTACTAGAACAGTTCTGACAATATCATTGGTATAATGAACTATTCCTCCCCTTCAACAAAGTTTCCTAATGAGGCACAGGAAGGGGAGTGCCTTCCTTCCACATTTAGTTTCTTTAAATTGCTTCTCCATCTTTAGATAGATTAGCTATGGAAGGTTGACAGGGAATCTCCTAGTTAGAGTAGCACATGCATGGGTAGAGAAGGTGGTGTTTTTTCTTAGCCTCATCATGGGATTAAGGTGGAAGGTTGCAATCTTGTAATGAATCCTCTCTCTCGATGTGAGCACGCCAAACTCCTTGTAGTCAATTCCATAGCATCATTGTACCCATTCTTTCTTAATACAAAGGTTTAAATCTTGTAATTTAGTGTTTAGATAGTTGATTTTTCAATTAAACCTTTTTGGGAGTTAGAAAAAATCACGAAAAATGTTTTTTCAAAAATGACACATTTTGGCCCCCATGATGAAGAGCTCACCTCTAGTAGCTATAGGGTAGAAGAACAGAGTGATTTGGATAAATAGTTTGTAAGTTATGGGCTTTGGAAGGTTTTCGGCTCTAAAAATTTGAAAAATTCCCTTGATATTTGTGAGAAAACATCAACTCCATAGGCCAAAATTTTTTTTTGCCACATCAACTCCACAGGCCAAAATTTTGAAATTTGAATATCGTAAAAAATATAAGAAAATTTTCAATGAAATTGGGGTCCATGGAATCCCAGAAAAGCCAAGAATATGATAAAATCATTGAAGAGGGTCTTTGAAAGCTCAAGAATTGAAAAATTTGATGGAGAATGTATTTAATGAACAAAATTTGTAAAGGAATAGATGGTGTGATGCAGAAGATGGATGTACGAAGGATTTCATTCGCAAGAATGTCTAAGGATAAGGTACTTAATAAACTCAACCAAGAGATATGGAACTGGGTCCTTCCCATAGTAGGCACATGCCTTGTTTGCCTTTGCATAACCTCAACCTAAGGATTTCATGGGCCCCATAGGTGATTAATGGTCAATGGAGGTTAAGACCAAAACTTGGAAGATTCTACCTAAGAATTCAAATATATCAGACCAAGACATAGAATCAAGAACATGGACTTTGGCAATGAGGTGAGTTACAGACAACATAGATGGATGATGGAGAAGGTAGAATGAAATTCTAAACTAAGGTCATAAGAAGTCCCTTGTGGAGTTTGTGTTTAAAATGACGTGAGAAGATCCATCCTTAGTCGAGACCAAAACCAACCTCTTTTAGTGACTTCACATCGCCACTCCAAGATGAATCCACCCCCTCTAGAGATAAGAATGCTTCCATAAAACAATCACCATTCCATAAAGAGAAGAAAAGAGAAGTAGGAAGTGAGAGGGGGCCTTAGTTAGAGGGAACCTTCAGGCATGGGTAACATGTCTTTCTAGTCCCATAACTAGTGCTTGTAGTCTGTTTATTTGTTGAAGGGATGTGCTTTGAGTTCCCATCATGTTTTCTTTAATACATATTTTTATTTTTTTTGTTTTTTGTTTTTAGATTTTTGGGTAGGAACCACACCATGCAAAGACTTTATTTGACTTCCTATTAATGGTCAGAATGGAATGGTAAGAAGCTCATGAAAACACTCGAGCACCCAAGTAAGTAGAAGAGTACAAAGAGTATTGAGTCCCCTTGAAATCACACCATGTGCAAACCTTTGAATCTTTCCTAATTCTAGAAACTACTAAGGTCACGGATTTATTAAAAGTTGATTTAATGAAAGGAACCTCAAACTTCCAAAACAAAAAAAACCATAGAGTTTGTGAATGGGTGGATGTCATGGACTTGTTGCCTGTTCCATGAAAAAGAAACCATGATTGAGTCATTGGTACAAAAATTCAAAAATAGGAACTAGACATTAGCAAATAAAACATAAAGCACAAACCACCATTAGTAACAACTACAACACCATTGTCTCCTGTGGCAATAAAGCATTTTTTATTAGCAAAAATTTGAAAGTCACACTCAAACAAAACAAAGTAAAATATATAAGAAAGTGTAAAATATCTAGGAAAGATTCAAGTGTGCTAATGATGGTGTAAAACAAAAAATGGTGTAAAATAGGAAGAAGCTTTAAAATAAAAAAGGTGTAAAAATAAATAACTTGCAAAATAAAAAACATGGAAAACAAAAATTATGAAAACTAAAAAGCCATATGGATGATTAACATAGATGACCATCTCCCCCAAGACTAAGTTGGAAGGAGGAGATCCAAAAAATTGATCGTGGTTTTCCATCCATTGAGGTAGTTGTTGCACTGGCTTACTTTAGTTTGTGGAAAGGCTTTATTTGTTGGATGTTGACCAACTACTTTTTATTGGGCTCTCAAGTTTGTATATAGTCATGGCCCTAGAAGAAAAATTTTCATCAATTATATAAGGTCCCTCTCACAACGTTTGAAATTTTGTCTTCTAAGTTACATGTGTAGGATTCTAGTAGAGAACCTTATCTCCCAGTTGAAATTTTACTTTCTGTATTCTAAGATCATGTCATTGTTTTTTGTATGCCTTATGCAGTTCATTCAAAGATAGGACCACTAATCAGTTTTCATCTATCATATTTAGGTTAATCAATCTTTCTCTTTGTGCTAGGCTTAGGTCAAGGTCCAAGTCATAGGTTGTTATGAATGTACGAAGCTCGGATTGGATTGGAAGTGTTGGAAGTTTTCCGTACACCAACTCATAGGGAAAGTAGCCAATAGGGAGTTTCCATGTTGAGTGGTAGGCCCAAGGGGCATCGTTGAGTTTTGTGCTCAAATCTCTCCTATATTTACTTATGGTTCTTGTTAGGATCTTTGTAATCTCCCTGTTGGTAACTTTTACTTGACCATTGGCTTGGGGGTGATAGGGTGTTGTTAATTTATGTTCAACCCCCAAGCATTGCATAAACTTTCTAAAAGTGGCACCTTTAAAATGAGTTCCATTGTTGAAAATCAGTGCATGTGGCACCCCAAACTTGTGTACAACATGTTGTTATATAAATCTAGCAGCAGTGGATGATGTACAATCAATGACGGTTGCTGCTTCTGCCCATTTGATGCAGTAGTTGACTACTCTGATGATGTATGCCTTTCCATTGGACATGGGTATAATGGAACCCATGAAGTCTATGCCCCATATGTCAAAGCACTCTAGTGGTTGAATCCACTATTAAGGACCCTCCATTCGAGTGGTCAACCCACTATCTCATTGACAACATTTACAAGATTAGATAAATTGATGGGCGTTCGTGAAGATTATTGACTAATAGTATTTTGTCATCAAGATTTTTATGGCCATGCATGTCCCTGCATAGTGACCTCTGCAAGGGCCTTAGTGAGCATCTTAAAGAACACACAATTGATCTATATCAAGGACACACCAATGAACCAGGCCATCAATGCATACCTTATAAAGGTGTCCATTGATTTCCATAAAGTACTTTGCCTAGTGAAGGAACTATTGTTTCTTTCTAAAGTCCAAATCTTGTGGCATCTCCTAAATGAGAAGGTAAGTGAGGATGCCATCATAGCATTTTGGCTCAGGGGCACTTGATCATTTATTACACTTGTAAAAAGGATTTTGTCTAGAAATTGATCAGAAAGCACACTTTACTCCTCTTTATTATCCCATCTTAACTGAGAGGGGTGGTCAACGACCACATTCTCAGTCCCTTTTCGATCTACCATTGTGAGATTAAATTCCTATAAGATCATGAGCCACCATATGATACAGGGGCTCACCATTAGCTTATTCATTAAGAAGTAGATGGGACTATGATTTGTATGCACAAATACTTTGTAGCCAAGCACATAGTGCCTGAACTTTTTGAGAGCATACACCACTACTATCAGTTATTTCTCAGTTGTGGTGTAATTTAACTATGCATCTACAATGCTTCAACTTGTGCAATGGATGTAATATGGACATTTCTTATGATCCAACTGCATAAGCATGGCTTCCAAGGCCTAATTTGATGCATTCGTCAGTATATGAAATGGCCTAGACTAGTCTAGTGCTTGTAGAATTGGAGTTTCTACAAGTTTTTCCTTTAGTAGTTGGAATGCATGTTCACACTCCTTAGTCTAGAAAAATGGAGCATCTTTCTTTGTAAGCTCGACCAACAGTTTTGCAATCCTAGAGAAATTCTCTATGAATCATTGGTAGTAGCTAGTATGTCCAAGGAATGAAAGAACATCTTTGACTATCTCTGGTT
Organism: Gnetum montanum; assembly: GCA_015680685.1. Lineage (NCBI taxonomy): Eukaryota > Viridiplantae > Streptophyta > Gnetopsida > Gnetales > Gnetaceae > Gnetum > Gnetum montanum. The sequence goes on from MNCI01022494.1 coordinate 263,705, forward strand.
GGTATGTGATTTCTTGGATGACCCTTATCTTTTTTAGGTCAATCTCAATCCCTACCTGAGTAATTTTGTGCCCTAGTACTATGACTTCCTAGATCATTAAATAGATTTTCTGCCAATTTAGCCTAAGGTTTTTTTCAACACATCTTTTCAGTACTTGCTCAAGGTGATCCAAGGCTTTCTCAAACGTAGCCCCATAGATAAAGAAGTCATCCATAAAGACTTCTATCTCGCTACTAATCTGCTATTGAAAAATACTAAGGACTAGGCATTGAAATGTTGTAGAAGCATTGTACAGATCAAATGACATCTTACAATATGCAAAAGTCCCTCAGGGACTCATGAATGCTATCCTGGCCTAATCCTCTAGTGCGATCTAGATCTACTTATAGCCACTATAACCATGCAAGAAGCTATAATAGTAATGCTTGGATATGGTGTCCAACACTTGGTTCACAAATGACAATGGAAAATGATCTTTAAATGTTACCATGTTTAACAGCTTGAAGTCGATGTAGACCTACCACTTGTCATCTTTCTTTGGCACAATTACGAGTGGGCTAACCCACTCACTATCCATGATGGGATAGATGAACCTTGTCTTGAGGAGTTGTTCTATTTCATCCTTGATGATCTACTTCAATTTGGGGTTCAACCACCTCTACGACTACCTTCTTGGCTTCATGGTTGGATCGATGTAGATCTGTTGTTGGCATATCCTTGGATCAATTCCAGTCAGTTTGGGATATGACCAAACAAATGCTATTAACCATTTGTTTACGACATTCAACAACTTATATTTTTTTTTAGAAGTAAGATTTGCATTGATTATAACTGGCTTGCCATTGTTTAAAAATGCATACTCCATGCTGGCTGGTAGAGTTTTTAACTCTAGGGGCTCCTATTTGAAATTTCTAGGGATTTCCAACTCTCCCCAACAAGTATCATCATATTCATCATCAAAGAGTTAGTGATGGATGTTTTCAAGTTCATCCATGCCTTCTACATAAGCACATGTTAGGCTCTTAGTAGGTTTCATGTATAGTGTGTTGTTGTTAGAGTCAGCTGTCAACCACTAGGTGCCCTCTTGTTTTGTGATTGTTATGTATAGGCACCTTTGGATATCTATTTTATGCACACACTGATTGCATGATTTAATGATTATACTCTTAATGAACCAAATTTTTTGCGTGCAATTGCACATGTTATTGCTGTAAGCAATGCATGGAACATGCTTCTTCTCTAAATGTTCAAATTCATTCTCCTTGGATATCTCCAAGGAGAGGTCCCTTATGCCCATTCATGCATCAACTATGCTTAACCAAGTCCTTTCCATAATGATGGGGAAGATACCCTTGTAGTTTTCTACCTTGATCACTAGAAAATCGGCAAGGTAGGATCACCCACAAATAGTAGTCATAATGTCCTCCACTAATCCCAAAGGAGCAGTGATTGACTAATTTTCCAATCCCAAAAAAATGTTGCTCTTCTTGAGAGGTGGTAGGTTCTAGGCCTTGTACATGTCATGGAAGATGAGATTGACACTGGAATTAGAATCAAGAAAAGCCTTGCATGGCTCATGTCCAGCAATTTGTAAGTAAATGAGAGGACTTCTTGGGTTGGATCTATTTATGGGAAGATCACCAACCTTGATCCAATTGGAAACAACATGAGTTAACATCATAGTGCGGGTCTGAGGTAGCATTTGGTTTGAAGGGCATTCAAATGTGTTTGATGTAGAGGATGAGGATGTTGGAGATATAGGATGACTAGTTGCATTAGGTAGTGAGGGTTTGGGAGGACTATTGGATTAGAAGAAGGGTCATTTTTTGGATTAATTATCTGAACCACTTGGCTAGAAGGTTGGTTGTGAATGTACAATCCTTGTAGCATTTCGTTGTTGTGGCTATGGAGGAATTTCATCCTGCATGAATGGAGCAAGAGGTAATTGGATTAAGGGTAGAGGAATGTGTGCAGATGAATGAGAAGGGTGGTATGGATATGGGTGTTTTCCTTGAGTAGATGGTGAATGAGTTTGATGGTACTCTAAAGGGTAATAGTGATGTTGGAATGAGGCATGGTTGGCAAAACTCTGTGGAGAGATGGGTTGTTGAACATAGTACTCATATGGATCTAGTTGCCTATAAGGGTACTACTATCTTGGCAGTGGCATTTCCCACAACTATGGTTGGTGCCACTATTGATACTGTTCATATGGTTGTGATGGAGCTCCACTTGGGTAGTAAGCTTGTTGTTGCTAGTAGAACTGCCTCGAATTACCTTGAGGATAAGGTAATTGTTTGGGTGCTTGCCTCCGTGCTAGTCAAGGATTCAGCATGTACACCCCAGACTCTTGTAAGTGTGACATCACAGGGCAACATCCTTTAGGATATTCATACTGACAAATGTCACAACCCACATCATCATCAGAGTCTATCTCCACAACTTCTTCAGTTGCAATTACCTCTCTAGTAGGCATGTTCAGCTTCTTTTCACCTTCTGCAGTCTCAATCACTATTATGCTCTTTGGATTCTTTAGCAATCTTCATAGCAATTTATAATTTTTCATCTAAAGAGTCCCATAATTTGTTAACATTTTTCAAAATATTAAAACATATTTTTGGATGGGCAAGGTTTTCCTATTCACCACTTCGTTGAGTGGTGACTCCTCCTGGTCACAAAATTGAACCTCCCTTTTCCTGATGGAAGGGTCCCTATTATATTCTTTTGCACTTCCCTTTTTCACAACTCACCTTCTTCTTTTGCAACTTTCTCTATCAACCTTTGTATTTGATGAACTCTTAGTTTGAATAATATCCCTTGGGCATCAACCCCAAGAGTTCTTCTAGTTTTTGCTCTGAGCCCATCTATGATGTAGTAAAGTTGTTCCCTCTAAGAAAAACCATGGCCATGGCATTGAAGTAAAAGAGAATAATATCTACCCATGGCAACATCCAAGGGTTCATGTGTTCCTTGTTTCTAGCCTTGGATTTTCCTTCTCAGATTAGACACTTTGGAGTACATTTGATATTTGTCATTAAATAATTCCATCACGGTACTCCATCTATGGATAGATACTAGCTCCAAGGACCAGTACTAACCTTATGCTTTCTTAATAAGCATCTTAGGGAATACCTTGAGTTTTTGCCAATCATTTTCAATGTTTTTTAAGGCACAAGCATCATGAAAGGCTTATAGATGGTTTTGCAGATCAGAGTTATGTCCCCCCTCAAATCTTGGGATATTTTTCATGTCTAAGTGCTTGCTCAACTATCTTTCACATGCCTAGTTGGAATCTTGATTGCCTCTACAATGTTAAGCATACTTTGAGTTGCTAACAAAGGCTCATCATCATCATTATTTCATTGTCACCAATGTTGTCCTCTATTACCCCTTTGATTATTGTGGGCATGGCGATTAGTATTATTATCCCTTTGCTCACCTCCATCACGGTTGTTCCTTCTACGATGTCTGTCAAAACCCAAAGAAGAAGAAAAAGCAGATGCAGATGCAGAGGGCAAAGAGGAATAAGGACTACCTTCACCATGATATCTACCAATTCCCCTTCAATTATCATGACCACGTTTATCGGTTTTCTTATCATCTTGATGCTTATTTGATTCCTTGCCTTGACTACCATCTTTTCCTGAACTCTAATTGTTGATTGTAGATTGCAGATTTAGGGCCACACCCTCATCACTAGTAACAAAGGATGGAGAATTTTCATACTGACAACCCTCAGAGGAAGGGTCCTAGGGTTCTTTTTGTCGTCTTGGTTCAATAGGAACAAGGGATTTGTGAACCGTTTTCCTTTCACATCCTCATGATGCTTCTCCTAGTGTTAATCTTGCCTATGTTGTGTTTTAGTGGGATGGTAGTCTCGAGTGTCATAACCATGCACAACATATTCCTCTTGAAGATCTGGGATGGCTAACTTCTTAAGAGTTTGAAGTAGCATCATGGGCACAAATCAATCAAAAGGAATTACAATGTTTCCTTTCATATCACACCATCATAGTTACTCATCCTGATATAGGATGAAAGATGAAATTAGGCACATACTCATTTGGATGAGTATGTATCACTTTGCACTCTTATGGCACTGGTGGATTCGTATCATTTCGCCTGTGAGAAAAAGAAGACATTTTGAAAACAAATAAAATATCAGTGTGCTTTTGTGATTATATAATTGAGAATGATGTTGACCTTATGGTTAAGCCTAGATAGCGCATGTTTCAACAAAATAGAGTCCCTAGCAATGGCACCAATGATGAGTGGTTGAAGGTACCCCTACATCCAACCATACGAATCACAAAGTGTTCATGCACAATCTGGTTGAATTCCATGGACTTTCTAGTTTCCAGTGCACTAGTCTTCTAGGAAGTGAACCTTGCCCTAATGGTTGTTCATTATTTTCCCAATTACACTTGTGAAGTTAAAAGGTATGGTTAAGTGTAATCAAAGCATATGATTTTTATCATTTTATGTTTATGTTCTTTAGTGCTTAAAGGGAGAGAGATGAAGTAATTTAATGACTAATTTAATTTAACTAACTAACTAATCTTTAACTAGTCCTAACATAAGCATCTGGTCCCACTTTTTGTACATGTCTTGAACCCACATATCCACTGTTGAGTTATCAAGCACTACGCTACTGGGTGCACCAAGCAATAATGCTATTGGGATTACCATGCAAATATGTGTTATGCTTGAAGCGGTTGTACTTATGTATTTAATCTATCTACCTTATCTCGCTTAATTACTAGAAAACATTAAATAAATAACTGAAAGCATTAAATGCATGAATGAAACATCTAAACTATCCATAATGCAACAAGGTTTATCAAGAAGCTTGTCTTTATTTCTACACACACCGTCGTGCTTAAGTACAATAGTGCTCGAATAAAGATTTGTACACTCAATGACTCCGACTACAGGCAATTGAGAAAATATTCTAACTTTTGAATGTAAAAACTGCAAGAGTTTGGCTACTACTATCAATTCTCTTTTCATAAACACAGTTGGGAGCTCATATTTATAGTTTTTTCTCTAGGGCTATGTGGATGAGGCCCCATAGATGTATCAAACACTACATCAATGGGGCCCCATCGATGGAACAATAGCACGTAAACAAGGCCCTATCAACGCAACACTTTGACGCTCATCAACATCCCCCAATCATCCTAGCCTTATTCCAACTACATGAAGTTGGCTATATGAGTTCTTTTATGCTATTCACTTCTATGAAGAGTCAGATATGCATTAATGCCCAAATTTTAGATGTCTTTCTTTATCTAAGCAAACCAAGTATGCTTTGGTCCACTACTTTACTAGTTTTCTTCAACTTTAATAAAGTGACCTTTGAGCATTCTTTGATCTTCTTAACACATGACATAACTTTTATCTACTTTGTAGATTTTTCTAAGGTTTATGATTCTATTATTTGAAGCAAGTTATGGAGGCACTTAGAAAATTTGTAGTTCCCAACACACTATTATATGCTATACAAAAACTTGACAAAGAGATAATGCATTCAATTTACAAATGCATAAAAAAAACTTGTATTTAATAGTTTTCTTGGTGTTAAACAACGATGTCCTTTCTCCTACTTTATGTGGGGTTTTTATTGATGAATTTGAATAGTTCATGCATAAAATACCAAATCAATTTGTAATTACAACATGAAGCAATCATATCTCTATGTTGAGGATGTTTCCTTAATTTCAAATTCAATGGAATGATTGCAACCAATGCTTAATACTCTTAATGACTTTTGTTCACATTCAAGAATGAACTCTCATGTCCAAAAAACAAAAATCATAGTTTGTGGCATATATAATAGAATGTAAAATTTTACTATAGGACATGAACATGTAGACATAATTTCCTCTTACAAATATCTTGGCCTAAAATGCTCTTGCAATTACAAATAGAATTAGTGCATTACTAAGAGTTACAAGTGGTATGAAAGCCTTATTTGCTCTTAAAAGCAAATATAAGAAAGAATTATTATTTGTCTACTCCTAATCCTCATCATTTACTATGTACAATTAGCAAAATACTAATAGGATCTCATCATTAAAGAGTTAAAACAAGTAGATCACTTAAATTCCCTTGTGAAGAACGAATATGCTAAATATTTAATACAAATAACATTGAAGATGAATACCACATTTTCCTACAATGTCCTTCATTGGAGCACATTACAAATAGATAGGATATTGTAGTTTCAAATTTGGCTAATCTGTTCCAAATGTTATCAAGAACACTTCGTAATTTTCTTAATGATGTTTTCAAAACTCATAGCATGTATATTTCTATTATTCAATAGATTGAGAGGGTTTCTAAATGCAATAAAACTTTAGTTTTAGTTTCATAAATAGATTATCTCCTTTAATACATCTCATTTTGCCTAGTGGAGGGCTTTTGGTGTGAATAACTTGAACTTAGAACCTTTACTTTGTAAACTACTTTAACATGAAAGCATATTTGGCTTTACTTGAACTTATTTGCCTCTGTGAACAGATCTCACCACTGCCCAGGCAATGAAGGACTAATCTATCTTGAAAGATCTTTGAGTCTCGCACATAACATCATGCCAGCTGGCAATAAATAACCAAAAGCAATATGCTGTAAGTTGCCTGAAATTTGATGATGATATAAACTTGTATGGTCTTTGAAACCGTATTATATGTTATTTTTTTTCAATAAAACGTATGAAATTAACATGCATAAAGTTGGTTTTGAACTATGCGTAAAGTTGCTTTAAAGAATATTAAAAATTTCGCAATGCATAGTTTTTTTTTTTTGCATAAAATTGTAACTTGTGAATTTTATTTTTGTATGATTAGAGAGTAACCATATCATCTTTAATTGTGCAAAATTGTTAAAAGTTTTGGATCACATATGGAAAATTAAATTGTGATTAATCATATGTAATATAATAAACTTTATTCCATAGGAATTTTTATTGTATTTAATATGATTAATTAGGATGATATGTTAAATTATTTTTCTTAATTTGCCCATAGGGATTAAGATAAAGAATATAATTTAACAATTTCATCGTAAGGATATATGAATCTGTTTGAATTTAAATTTGGCCCATAGGCAATTTTATGTCATTTGATTTATATTTTTACATGATTTACATTCATAAACATGTTTTCTGGTATTTTAAGCTCAAATTTGGTAACATAAGCATGTTTGATTATGCAGTTATACAACCTATAAGCTACTTTGATTTTAAATGTGACATTCCTGAATTAAAGGGTGATAATTATAAGGTGTGAAAGGAGGGAATTTTTCTTCATTTAGGTTGGATGGACATTAATTATGCTATTTGTAAGGATGAACCACCTGCCGTTACAACAACCAACCATTTGGATGATACTGGTAATTATGAAAAATGGGAGCAATCTAATTGTCTCTATGTCATGTTTATAAAAACCAAAATAATGTGTGGTTCACTAGAACAGTATGACAATGTGCACATTTTGTTAAAGGCAATTGATGAACAATTTGAGTCATCAGACAAAGCATTGGCTAGCACCTTAATAATGAAGTTCTCATCCATGAAGCTCACCAAAATTCATGGTGTGCGTGAGGACATCATGCAAATAAGGGATATAACGGCTCAACTCAAAACACTTGAGGTTGAGATGTCAAAATCTTTCCTTGTGCACTACATCTTAAACATGCTCCCATCGCAATACAAACCCTTTAAGATTTTTTATAACACACATAGGGACAAATGGTCAATCAATGAACTAATGATCATGTGTGTGCAAGAAGAGGGTAGCCTTACAATGGAAGTGAAAGAGTGTGCATCTGGTCACACAAGAAAAGAAAAAAGAACAAGCCAAAGGCAAGTGGAAGGTCAAATTGCCTGCAAAAGCTGATATTAAGAAGGAATCTAGATGCTTTTCCTAAAAAAAAAAAAAGAAAAAAGAAAAAAGGGCACATAAAGAAGGATTGTTCTAAATATCAGAAATGGCTTGAAAAGAAAGGTACTAAACTCTTGCTTATTTGTTTTGAATCTAATATGGTTGTTGTTGGTCATGACACATGGTGGATTGACTCTGGTTCTACAATCCATGTTACCAATTCCTTGCAAAGGGTGTAAAACCTAAGGAAGCTAGTGGGAAGTGAGTCTTACATCTATTCAGACAACAAGATGTGCTCACATGTGGAGGCAATCAGAACATGCAAATTAGTTTTAAGTAGTGGTTTTGTTTTAGAGTTGGAAAAGACATTTTATATTCCTAGTTTTTCAAGGAATTTAATTTCTATTTCAAGGCTTATATCATTGGGATTTTTCTTTAATTTTTTAGATAATGTATTTAGTCTATATTATAGATCTGAACTTATTGGAAGTGGTACATTGACAAATGGTCTCTTCAACATTAATTTACAAAAGAAAACTTCTTATACTTCTATGCATGTTCATGTTGGCATTAAGAGATGTGTTATGAATGACGAATCCTCTATGTTGTGGCATCATAGATTAGGACATATCTCTATTGAGAGAATAAAGAGATTAGTAAATGATGGAATACTTAGTACTCTAGATTTTACTGACTTTGACACTTCTGTAGACTGCATAAAGGGAAAGCAGACTAATATATCAAAGAAAGGTGCTAAGAGGAGTTCAAACATATTAGAGATCAGACATACAGATATTTGTAGTCCAAATATGGATAAATATGGTCAAAAGTATTTCATTATCTTTATTGATGATTACTTACGATATATGTATCTCTACCTGCTTCATAACAAGAGTGAAGCTTTAGATGCCTTTAAGGTATTAAAGGCTAAAGTAGAGAAACAATGTGGTAAGCAAATAAAGTTAGTGAGATCTAATAAAGATGGTGAATACTATGGTAGATATACTGATGATGGATAAGCACCTGGTCCATTTGCTAAGTTTCTTTAAGAGCATGGAATTGTTGTCTAGTACACTATGCCTGGTTTTCCAGACCAGAATGGTGTGGCAAAAAGAAGAAACTGAACATTATTGGACATGGTGTAAAGTATGCTTAACAGCTCCAAGCTTCCTAAGTTCTTGTGGACTCAAGCTCTCAAGATGGCAGTGTATATATTAAACTGAGTTCCAACCAAAGTCGTCTCAAAGATACCATTTGAATTATGGAAAGACTGGAAACCAAGTTTGTGACATATACATGTTTAGGGATGCCTATCTGAAGTAAGAGTCTATAATCCACAAGAAAAGAAGCTAGACCCAAGGACCATAAGTGGGTATTTCGTTGGATATGTTTAATGGTCTAAGGGATATAGATTTTATTGCCCATCACATACTACTAGGTTTGTGGAATCAAGGAATGCTAAATTTCTTGAAAATGACTTGATTAGTGGGAGCAATAGATCTTGGAACATTGTTCCTAAGATAGATCATACAGATGCTCAACCCACTACTTGAAATGATAGACTGATTATTTTGCACAATACGCCTAGAGCACAAATGTGTAATGAACAACAACCAGCCATTGTAGTTTCACAAACTGCTGATCAAGAAGTAGTAGATCCAGTTGAACAATAGATACCAGAACCTATTGAACAACCTATTGAACATCATAATCCTCAAGAGAATGATGAACCAACATTAAGAAGATTTACTAGAGTAAGGAAATATGTGATTCTTAGTAACTATATGATGTATCTATAGGAGTTTGACTATAACATAGGAGCTAAAAATGATCCCAAAACGTTTTTACAAGCATGAGTTGTAAGGAATCTAACTTGTGGTATGATGCCATGAAAGACAAGATGAACTCTATGTCATTTAATGGAGTCTAGGATCTTGTCAAGTTGTCTGATAGAGTAAAAGCCATTGGATGCAAATAGGTCTTCAAGACTAAGGAAGACTCATTGGGCAACATTGAAAGATATAAGGCCAGACTTGTCGCTAAAGGGTTCACTTAGAAAGAGGGAATAGATTACAAAGAGATCTTTTTTCCTGTATCTAAGAAGGACTCCCTTTGTGTTATTGTGGCATTGGTTGCCCATTTTGATCTTGAATTACATCAAATGGATGTGAAAACAACATTCCTTAAAGGTGATCTAGAGGAAAAGGTTTATATGAAACATCCTGAAGAATTTTCCTCTAGTGATGGTGAGCAATTTGTATGCAAGCTCAAAAAATCCATATATGGATTGAAATAGGCCTCCTATCAATGGTACTTAAAATTCCATGATCTCATCACTTCATTTGGTTTTAAAGAAAACATCATGGATCAATGTATATACTAGAAGGTCAGTGGGAGCAAACTTTGTTTCGTTGTTCTATATGTGGATGATATCCTTCTTGTAACCAATAATAGTGGAATTCTATACAAGGTGAAACATTTTCTATCAAAGAATTTCGACATGAAGGATCTGGGCGAGACATCTTATGTCATTGACATTCAAATCCATAGAGACAGATCTAGATGTATTCTAGGACTGTCACAAGAAACCTATAATAATAAAGTTTTAAAGAGGTCTTAGATGAAAGATTGTTCACCAAGGATAGCATCCATTGTGAAGGGCGACAGGTTCAATTTGAACCAGTGCCCTAGGAATGATTTAGAGAAAAGTCAGATGAGCAACATTCCATATGCTTTAGCTATTGAAAGCCTTATGTATGCTCAGGTTTGCATAGGACTTGACATTGCATTTACAGTGGGAATGTTGGACAGGTATCAAAGTTATCTAGGTATTGACCACTAGAGGGTTGCAAAGAAAGTGATGAGGTACATTCAAGGTACAAAAGATTACATGCTTATGTATCAATGAACTGACTCCTTGGAGGTGACTGGCTACTCTGATTCAGACTTTGCTAACTATGTTGATTCATGGAAATCAATATTTGGTTATGTTTTTATGCTAGTTGGAGAAGCTATATCCTAGAGGAGTGGAAAGTAAACTTTGGTTGCTACTTCCACCATGGAGGCAGAGTTCGTTTCTTGTTTTGAGGCTATTTCACATGGTGTATGGTTAACAAGTTTCATATTAGGGCTTAGAATTGTGGATTTTATATTTAGGCTATTAAGAATGTTTTGTGACAATTCAATTGTTGTCTTTATGGCTAAGAATAATAAGAGTGGCAGTTAAAGTAAACACAACGACATAAAGTACTTAGCCATAAGGGAATGCATTAAAGAAAATAAAGTGGTTATTGAGCATATATGCATTGAATTGATGATAGCTAATCCTTTGACAAAAGAAATGTCATCGAAGTCATTTAAGGATCATGTAGTTTAGATGGGATGGGTTCCATAATATAATTTGTCGTATGTACACCTTACAGTCTTAACGAAACTCTTATTCAGTTGTGCTATTTTCTTATATAGTTTGTGCATATAGTTATGAGAAAGAAAATTCACATATGGTAGAACGTAAAACAAACATTGGTTTATTCATAAAGCTAGTTACCATATAAGGAATTATGTTTGAGAGATAATGCATTGTAATACATGGAAGATAATACTCACATTAAGAGGAACTATTGCCCTGATTCATGCATTTATTTTTTGAACTCTGGACTTAATTAAATATGGAGACCCAAGTGGGAGATTGTAACACACGTTTACACTTTGAAGTGACCTCCATATTCATTCACGCATATACGCATTGGCATAACACGTTTACACATTGGCATAACGCCTTTACACATTGGCATTATGCGTTTATGGGTGTACGTGTTGGCATTATGCGTTTACGCGTTGGCATAACACATTTATGCATTGGCATTGTGTCTCTTATTTTTTCTAATTTCTCATGGTAACTAATTCTATGGCCTATAAATTTGTTCTTGATGGGAGAACAAAGGCATCACAAATCATAGCAGGATTACAGTTCTGGTGCCTTACGCTTAAAGGTTGCATACACTATTGTTGTAGAGCGCCATTGTGAAAAAGAATCCAAATGCCAAGTTTAATCTGAGACATCAATGGCTTGGCTCGAGATCAGTTTCATTTGCTCAGGCATTGTGCATTTCCAGTTATTTATGCATGTGAATTTTTTGTGCGGTTATACTTCCACATTGTGCATTTCTAGTTATCTATGCATGTGAATTTTTTGTTCCATTTGTTTCTGCAGTGTGCATTTGCAGGTTATCTATGCATCTAGATTTCTTGTGCAATCCACAAATTTTGTCTTACATCATACACCTACTTTGGAATCACAAAGGGTCAAATTTGGTGCTGGAGACATTGAAAAGGGTATGAAAATTCAACAATGGTTGGTTAATGAAATTGAATTTGCTATTTTTATATCGTTATTTCTCTAAATTGCAAAGCAGTTTCACTGAATTGTACAGGAATTTTACATCTTTGCAATTTATCAAAAGCAAAGAAAGTTTCCAATTCATCAAAATTTATATATTTGCTTGTGCAACATTGGCTAAATTTGTGTTTTTATCGGAGTGGAACGGATTGCATTGAAAAGTAAATTTAAGTTGTATTTTAAGTAAATTTGATATTGCCAAAAACCAAAATTAGTTTACATATCAGTGAAATTAGTTTGCACTTTAGTGAAATTGTTATTAAAAATAGTTTACATATCAACCAAATTGATTTGCACTTTAGTGGAATTGTTGGTATCTACTTGGGTGGAATTGTTATTATTAAAAATAGTGAATGTTATTAACTAAAGAAATTTTACTATGTCCGGATATATTGGATAGTAGATATATACCTATTATGAGTTTTGAAAACATTATTAAGAAAATTACAAGTGTTCTTCTTTGTCAAGAGTCCAACCTTGTCTAGCATGACAAAGGTGGGGTGAGAAGGGCCGTAATTTGTCCACGGTGAAAGCATAAATATTTTTAAAAAAAAACAAAGAATTAACATGCAGAAAAGAAAAAGGAAACAAAGAAAAATCAGCGGAAATACTTTGGAAATAAAAACAGGAAACAAAGAATTAACGTGCAGGGAAAAAAAAAGGAAACAAAGAAAAAAAAGGAAACAAAGAAAAATCAGCAGAAATAAAACGACGACCCTACAAAAGTTTAGAGAAGCAAAGGTTTCCAGCAACAAAGAAATTAACGTGCGTAGGTGGCGCCAGTACTTGCATTTGTTGCAGCAGCAATCATGTTGCTCTGAAATCCTGCCATTATCATCCGGACACTCTTGCTCTGCAATCCTCCACATTAATGTTCTCATCTCATCAGGGGCTCCTAAAATTGGTTTCCTGGGTGTGGCGGTATTTGTTGTTTTTGGCCTGGAATTTCACGGCGAATTCGTAATAGTGGGGAATTTGTAATTTAGAATTGCAGTTGGAATTCAAAGAGGACTAAGACCGGTGCGCCTGCAGGGTGCCCCTTCTCACGTCATGTCGGGAAAGTGAAAATTTATTTTAAATAGTATAATTTATTTTCCTATGAATATTTTAATGTGTGCTCATGATGTAATTCTTACAGCAAAAGCTGAGGTTCATACAAGTATATGCTTTAAATTGGAGATGATTTTTGTACCCTATCAAGGATGAAACTTAATGTTAGCAAAACCAAAATGATCATTTTTGGAGATGATTTCTTTTGTACATGAATTTTAGATGAATTTTAGATGGAGTCAGAGAAAATTGAAACTCTCTTCTAATATAAGTATTTAGGCATCTCAATTTTAAATAGATATTCTTGCCTATATATTTAGTAATTATATAGGTTCAATTCTACTCAATAGCACTGAGTTTTATAATTGGTTTTATAATTCTACTCAATTATATAGAAATTTCTAATTTGGTTCTTGGCATGAGAGGGAAAATGAAATAGGAAATTCATATACTCTTTGTTTATAGAATGGAAAATTCTAATTTGGTTTCTTCTTTCATTATGCTAATTTCAAAATAATGAAATGGAAATTTCTAATTTGGTACTTTGTTTCAATTCTTATGCTAATTTCAAAAATACAAGATGGAAAATTCTAATTTTAAATAATGAATGTAAAAAAAAATGTAATTTACTTTCTATTTTTATTCTTTATGCTAATTTCAAACTTTAAATTACCCTAACTACCTCCATTTGTATCTTTTCTCCCTCTATATAACACAATTTCTTTACTAATCTATCTACATCTTAAGCTAACCATTTGTTACAACAAATAATGCAATTCATGGAGGTTATGGTAGTGTCTGTGGGTGTGGGTGTGGGTGTGGGTGTGGGTGTGGGTGTGGGCATGGGCATGGACGAGGCTAAGGACAACCACACATCATAAAAAGTACTAATCTAGAATTGATGAGCCTAGAGGAGAGAAGGTGATTTCAAAAATGAGAATCAAAGCAACGCAAGTGAGAACAACAACAAATTCACCGAAATTCAAAAGTACCATAACAAATTCATTTATGTATTTTTAATATTTCTAAACAATGAAATTTTTGCATTTTATATCTTTAACTTTAACGTAGATAAATCTTATCATGCTATTTATGTAGTTACATTGAAAGTATTTTATTTAGGCTGCATCAACTTCGACTCTCAGTGCCTAGAAATTCATCCCTTGAAATGATCTTCTATATTGATAATAATAATACAAATAATCAACAAGAAATGCAGGTTCTTATTGTCTACCCATACACAAGTTAGTATATATTTATATTGAATAATTTATTCATGTTTCCTAATATTTTTTACTCTTATAGAACATTGGAAATGCATCTGCATCTATCATTTAGCCTACATTCATGTCAAAAATCACAGATGTAGAAGAACAATTGTGACAAGATTGACTACACACTATAGTGAGAGTGAACACTGAACAAGGCAATGTTAACATAAGGAAGAGTCATATCATCAAATACATGAAGCTACAAATGTTGCTATTATAGCAATAGTGGAAATGCCTTGTTTAGAAGCTATTCAGTCTTTTCCAAATTTACAAAAGACACCTACAGAAATTGCTTAGGTTATATAAAATTTTAATAATGCAATTATGAGTTTTGCAAACACACGTTCTTACAATGTTTATAACAAAATATATCTTGACATATCATTAGAGTAAATGAGAAGTAGAGGTCCAACATGCAATAGGTGTATTACTGAAAAGATAAAATATTTTTGACAATTTTGGTCATGAGATCAAACAATTTTCTACCAAAAATAACATGGATCCATGAATTCAACCACCTATCTTAGCATGTTTAACTAAGGTTGAAAAAATGTTGATTGCAAAAATCAATCCCATATTGCAAGTTACACATCCAGTTAGTGGACAGTTTAAGTTTAAGTGTTACACAACTTAAAAACACCTTGAATAAATAATGAAAGAACAAACTTGACTGAGAGGATATAATAAAATTGGGAAATGGATAGAGAAAGAGAGGATGGATGAGTGATTCCACTTCAATCAATCTTTTTTTCTCGTTGATGAGCTGTGATATCAGGTACGCGATATCACAACCCGTCGTCATGTCTATAAATAAGAGGCGACTTTCCCTTGTTCACTCATCTAGAGTTAGTCCCTTAGCCAAACTATAGTAGTTTTACCATTCCAGAGTTAGAATAATTTCCATGTGCCCGCAGTAGAAGTCTCAAAGTGAATGGATCTTTATTCGAACAAATTGTACCTGAGCACACATTTGTGTATGGCAATAAAGACAAACTTTCTGATAAACCTTGCAGCATATGGACTAAGCTAAATAGGATTTAATTATTGTTAAGTGATTAAATGCTTTCCTAGATAATTAATCTCTCTCAACCCCTGACTCTCCTAGTTAAGTGCATTCAGTACGACCGCTTCGAGCACATGTCTAACGCTTGGTAACCCAGTAATGAATAGCATTTGGTAATCCCAGTAGTGTTGCACTGGTTCAGGGTGTGTGCAGCAAGTGGGAACGGATACTGATGCTATGACACTTAGAACTTAGTTATTGAATAGTTAATGAAAGTTAGTCATTTAGTTCTATTCACCCTTCCCTCTTAGCATAGGCATTAAAAAGATAAAAGTTATAAAAATCACATACCTCAAACTTACTTAACCATACAACCGTGACAATACAAGTAAGTTTGGGAGGACAACGATTGATTAACCTTAAGTGTTCCATTAATGTGTGTAAGCACTTAGTCCTTGGAGTTCGATCGGATCACGTGTGAGATGCTCATATTCGTATGGTTGAGTGTAGGGGTACCTTGCGACTCATCACTCGTCTAGCAATTGAGCTTATATAGCATAATGTTTATTGATAAGATCATCTCGGCTATATATATATATAAGCAGTGATAACATTTAGAACAAATCAACCAAATTTGCAGCTATAATATCCCATCTACGTTTAATGTGCTTATTATAATATCAAATCTAAGATATTATAGGAAAATGTGGTCTTCATCTTGAATGTTATTTACACTGCATATTCATTTTTCACAAGGAAATTTGAGCCATCAATCTGTTTCAACTCTCAAAGAGATAAGATCTCCAAATGATGAAGAATAGTAGTTAAAAAGGTTACCTTTAAATTAAGGCCTCCTTTATACTATTCAAATAGAAATAATTTTTTTCTTGTATTTTCCTAAAGTTTTTCAAATACCACTTATTTGACCAATTTACGAACTTGCTTAGGATCAAAATAAAGAATGTAATCTTCAATATTCCATTTATGAAGTATTAAAACTCCTTCATGAATTCATCCTTTATCATGAGTTTTTATCCTCACTTTTTAGGAGTATTTATCCAATGAGGATTTTCAAAGATTATGAGTGAATGCTAGAAATTAGCAAATAGCTATTATAACTTCTAAGGGCATCATCTTTACTTCAAGAAGCATAATATCATATTGTGTTTGTTTCTTCACTTTAAATTCATTGAGCATGAAAAGCTTTTGAATTTCTTTTCAATATTTATTTGATAGAGTAGGACCTCATACAAGACACTCATAAGGAATAGTTGATTGAACAAAGGCATGACAAAGTTATTTTTTTAGTATCCCAAGCTAGGATAGATTCCTTCTTCCATTTGCTTTTTAAAGAAAATAAGGCTTTCATACAACTTGCAACTCTTTGAGGAATGCATTGATCCCATCTCTAATTGTAGAAACATTTTAGAATTTGGAAGAAGAAGTTATGTCCACATGTTTATTTCCTATAGTAAAATCATACATCTTATTACATATGTCACAAATCATGATTTTAGGTTTTTAGATGTTAACTTTCATTCCTAAATGTTGATAAAAATCATCAAGAGTAGCAAGCATTTGTTGCAATCCTTTCATTGAATTTGAAATTAAGACAACATCAAATTAAGAGTTTGATAGGACTACTTCCAATTGTAATTGCAAATTGAGTAGGTATTTTATGCATCCACTATTCATGTATCATCAATAATAAGTCCAAATGAAGTAGAAAAAAGAGGATATCCTTCTTTGACACCAACTATTAAATAAAATTATTTTTTACTTATTTATAAACTAAATGCATATCTCTTTGTAAAATATTTAGATGGTAGATAATAGTGTGCTACGAACCTCTAAATTTTCCAAGTGCCTCCATAGCTTTCTTTAAATGACTAAATCATAGGCCTTCAAGAAATTTACAAAACAAACAAAAGTTTTCATATGTGGATCTTTTGCTCTACCAATAAGATATTTTAAAAAGATTAGACTATCTATAGTAGAATATTGTTGTTGAAATCCTACTTGGAAAATTGCACATATACAATTTTTTTAAACCCATCTTCGAAGCATACATTCTAGAATAATGACCAAAAGCTTGGCAAAAATACTGTTGATGACAATCAATTGATGTACCATTCTTTTTCTACCCCTATTTGCATAGTAAAATTTAACTTCTTCCATATGGCATTCCATACCAATAGCCTTCCCCATTTAAGCATTTCTCTAGATAAGTTATTTACATATAGTCTTTTTATTTTTTTTATTGNCCAAGTCATTACAAGAGAGAGTGGTAGAAATGTGGACAAGGTAGAGAGCACTCGATGAAAGATAGAGAGACTCCCATATGGTGACTCCACTAAAATTTGAGAAGGGTGTAGAGATTCGTGTGGAAGAGTGTTTCTTGAACACACGAGTCTTTCCCAAGGTTGCAGGAGAGGAATCAATTAATGAATATCCATTTTGAACTTTGATGCTTGAGATTTGAGTTGGAAATGAATGAGGCGAAAGATCTGTAATTTCTCCATCATTGTGAGATGATAGTTATTAGAATAATCAATCATTCGAAAGATAACATCGCATCTACACTTCCAAATATAATATAAAATAATAGGCCTAATAACTTTTCACAAAAAAAATTAAAATTTGTAGAAGTGGTGGCCAAAAGGCCAAATATAACATCATCGTGAGATAGCTTGCATGATGGAATTATTTTGGAAGCCCATGTCCACATGTGTTGTGCAAAGGGGGCAATGCCAAAACACATGAACAAAATCCTCTTTTCCACCACAAAGAGGGCAATTAGGATTGTGAATCCTGAGGTGTTTGAGATGTTTTCCAATTGGTAGACCTTGGTGGAGGAGACACCAGAGGAATTGCTTAATTTTAGGGAGGGTTAGTAGTTTCCAAATACATTGGAAGAGGGGGATCCAAAATTGTTCTGACTCTTGTTTGTGCCAATACTTGTTACATCATTGAAGGATACTAGATGAATCATGCAAAAGGTGAAAGGGAACATACGCCCTATAAGGTAGAAGTTTTGACCCATTAATCCATTGAAGGCCATGAAAACCGCTTTGCATTGAAACGTCTAGTTGCATATGCCAATGGATAAAGGTGTATGCCTAAGCCAGGCAATGGTGCATTGCTTCAAACTTCCCATATAAATTATTAAACTTAGCCCTTGAAATTCATTAACTAGCCAATCAAAGACAATTAAGAGAAATAACATCCTTTTGATACCAAGAGGTAGCAACCTTAGCATTTGTAATGTCAAGGGGAGTAGGCAACAAAGGTAACCACTAGGGATACAACTTAGAGAGGAGAGTAGGGTTGATCTTGATATTAGTCCAATTAATATAATGGTGTAGAGTTTGCCAAGCCCTCCAAATGCTTTTGAAAACATGAGATTTGAGAATAATGATAGTGTGGGGGAAAGGATCCAATTAACAAAATAGATACCTTTCCAAAAGGGCTTATTTTTGGGAAACACTTGATGAAGTCTTAATTGGAGGAGAGTCCTAATAATATTTAGGGCATCTAGATGCTGGACCAACCACTTAGCGACTAAGGTAATCCCTTGGTTAAAGGAGTTCAAAAGACCTAAGCCGCCTTTATTCTCAGGGAGAGTAACAATATTCTAGGCAACATGATGAAAGCCTTTCTCAGAATCTTTAGAGGATCACATGAAGTCACAAAATAATTGTTCAAGCTTTTGGTAAGCAGCTTAGGAGGGGGCCCAACACAAAGAGTAATACACATGGGTAGACGCACATATGGACTTACATACAAGGTACTTACCCACTAGAGTGAGGGGTTTAGTCTTCCATTTATCAAGTTTCTTTTGAATCTAATAAATAACCTGCTCCCAAAGAATAGAGGCTGAACCTCTAAAATGGAAGGGAATTTCCAGAATCTTGATGATGTCTTGATCCTGAAGTAGCTTCCAATTATAGTTGGTCACATGACTGTAATTACTGGTAAAGCTATAAATAGAGGATTTGTTCCAATTAATAGTGGAGCTTGAGAGTGAGCAATATTGCTCCACCCTGGATAAGAGCCAGTGCAAATTAGCCACAATGTTTTCAACAGGAAAAAAGGAGTCATTAGCAAAATGCATGTTAAGAAGCTGTTGTTGAGGTGAAGAGAGGCAGACCCTAGTGAGAACTTTATTTTGAATATCATGGTTTATCTAATGACAGAGAAAGTCAGCTATGATGATGAATAGGTAAGGGGAAAGAGGACATCCTTGCCGCACTGACCTATGGATAGGAAAGGAAGAGGTGATGCCAAAGGTGGTGACTATTCTTGTAGTAGCATCTGAGAATAAGCATTTCACCATATGTAGGAACTTAAGGCCAAAGACAAGTTTAGTCATGGTCTACAGAATAAAGTCCCACTTTATGTTGGCATAGGCCTTGGCATAGTCAAGCTTCATTAGGAGAATATCTTGACCATCATCCTTTGTCCACTTGAGACCTTCCCACCCCGTAATCACATTGTTTAAAATGTACCTACTAGGAACAAATCCTATTTGTTAGAGAAATATAATTTGGCCAAGAATTTATTTTAGTTGTAAGGTTAAGCACCTGGCCCAAATTTTATACACCACGTTGAGAAGAGTTATGGGACACCAATTGGAGATATAGGTAAGATCCTCAAACTTAGGGAGGAGACGAATAATCCCTTGATTTAGACTAGGCCCAAGGGAACTAGTAATGATAGCCTCTCTAATGACTTAGAGAAGATCATTCCCCACCAAATCCCAATGAGTTTGAAAAAATTCAATGGGGAAACCATCATAATCGAGAACCTTTCCATGAATCAACTTAGAACAAGCCACTTGAAGCTCCTCATTGGTGATATCAACTTCAAGAATTTGCAACATAGTAGAATTGATAAGGCTAGGATAATTGAGGGTAGCAGCCTCAAATGATGAGAGTTCCATAGGGGTAGCTACAAAAATGGTTTCATAATGGTTCTTAAGAAATGAGAGGATACTGTTGTGGTTAATGATGGTGGTGCCGTCACTGGAGATTTTTTCTAAAGAATGCAAAGGAGAAGAGCTATTTAGATACTTGAAAAATTTCTTACAGTGTTCATCTTGAATATTTAACCAAGTGAGTCTACTTTTAGTTAAGTCACTTTGTGCTCTATACACTTTCCATTGTTGGAAGGCTAATCAGGCTCTAGCTAACTTCTTGTGAACTAGAGTGTTGAAAGGATCTTAAGCTAATCTATCAGTTAGATGTTCAATAGTAAGGTGAATGTTGTTGTATTCATGTTTGGTTCGAGCCATTGCCTTACCATATTGATGAGTCGCGATATCGTGTCCTACCTCATCTTCTATAAATAAGAGGCAACTTCCCTTGTTCAAAATAGTTAGACTTAGACCCTTAGCTAAACTCTTACAGTTTTACCATTCCAAAGTTAGAATAATTCCTGTGTGCCCGCAGTAGGAGCCATAGAGTGAATGGATCTTTATTCGAGAAATTTGTACCTGAGCACACATTTGTGTACGGCAATAAAGACGAACTTTATGATAAACCTTGCAACATATAGATTAAGCTAAATAGTAATTAATTATTGTTGAATTTTCAAATGCTTTCCTAGTTAATTAATCTCTCTCTCAACCTTTGACTCTCCTACTTAAGTACACTCAGTATGATTGCTTCGAGCATGTGTGTAGCGCTTGGTAACCTAGTAATGATTAGCATTTGGTAATCCCAGCAGTGTTGCATTGGTTCAGGATGTGTGTGGCAAGTGGGAATGGATAATGATGTTAGGAATAATTAGAACTTAGTTAGTGAATAGTTAATGTAAGTTAGTCACTTAGTTCTCTTTACCTTCCCCTATTAACATAAGACATTAAAAAGATAAAAGCTATAAAAAATCATATACCTCAAGCTTACTTAACCATACAACCATGAAAATACAAGTAAGTTTGGGAAGACAACGATTGATTAACCTTGAGTGTTCTATTAAGGCACGTAAGCACTTAGTCCTTGGAGTTCGACTGGATCGCGCATGAAATGCTCGTATTCGTATGGTTGAGTGTAAGGGTACCTTGCCACTCATCATTGACACCATTTCCTGGGACTTAGTTGTTTGTGTGCTACGTAGAACATAGGAAATCATTCATATCGTTGGGACACTAGAACAAACCCTTAGGGTTAATCAAGGAAAGATAAGACAACGGTAAATCACACACCGAACAAGACAAATATGTCTCCTTCTTCACATAAGAGCACTTCACCGCCTAGGACTAACACAAGAGACAGTCGATGGCATAATACACATAATCAAGATCCACCAGTCCTCAACAATTTCATGTGGTATATACTCATCATGATGAGTATGTACCCGACTTTACCTTTATTCTCCATCAAGATGAACAACTACATTGGAGAGACTTGGAAGGTAACATAGTGTTGCCTCCAGGCTGATCAGTCCCCAACATGCTCCTTCATGCTCTCTCACGAATACGCATGTCATTTTTGTATGCAGAATATGTTGCATGCAATCATGACAAAAGGGACTACCATCCCACAGAAGTGTAACGTCAAAGGGACTTGCGACAGGAGAGATATCATACATCCTCGAAGGATAAATGGCCCCATAATGCTCTGCATGTCTTGAGAAAAATTAAGGGTGGTGAACCTGCTTTAATAGGTTCCCTACCAAACGATGTTCCTCCTCCTAACAATGGTTAGGAGGTGGTGTATCATAACCTACACTCCACGATTCACAACCCTGGTTTTGATACCCACGAACATGAAGTGTTCAAAGAAGGAACACAACCACACGATAAGGGCAGACATTCTGATCGTGATCATGATCGTGGCCGAGACCACTGAAGAGAAGGTAGAAAACACCATCATGGTGATGGTTCTCCTTCTTCTTCACCTTCATCGTCACATTCACCCTCTCCTTAAATATTCAGCCGTAGTCATAAGAAAACCAACCATGAGGATAAAGGTAAGCAGAGTAAAAAACATCGACGAGACAGTCAAGAACGAGGATGAGGGCACTCTAAGGAATCAAGGCATGGAAGAAGGGAGAGTAGCGAACCACGTAGATACCATAGACACTATGAATGAGATGACCATGAAGAACCCCTACTCACAACTAGAAGCATGTTAGACAGAACGGAGGCCATAAGAGTTCCCACAAGGCACCAAAAAGATAGTAGGATCAAGAGGTTAGACATGAATAACAGCCCACAGTTTGAGGAGGGATACAACGCTAATCCTCAAAATCATTTACAAGCATTCCATGATGCATGTGCCTTGCAGAACATAGAAAATGAATGGAAAAAACTGAAGTTGTTCCCAAGGACACTAGTGAAAGAAGCTGAAAGCTAGTACTGATCCTTAGAACCGGAATCCATTCGGAGGCGGAGTACAATGTTAGAACTATTTAATGATAAGTACTAAATGTACTCCCTAGTGTCTAACCTACAAAAGAAAATCCAAGGATGGAAGCAAGGAAATCATGAACCCTTGGATGCTGCCCTGGGCCATTATTACACATTGTTACATCGTTGTCATGGCCACGGTTATTTGTAGCAGGATCAACTACACCATCTCGTAGATGGAATTAGGCATGAAATAAGAAGAACCCTTGGGATGTATGCCCAAGGAAGGTTATCGGAGCTTAAGTCTCATCAAATCCATAGATTGCTAGAGTAAGTAGCCAAAGAAGAAGGTAAGCTATAGAAGAGAGAAAGCATAGAAGAGTACAACTGAGACCCTTCCCTTCGAAAAAGGGGAGTGAGATTCTGTGAGGAGGAAGAAGAGTCACCACTCGAAGAGATGGTGAATAGGCAAAATTTGCCGCTCCAAAAGTTAACAACCGAAGTATCGGCAAAGGTAGACCAGATGTGGGACTCCCTAGATAGTAAGTTTGAAACTATTCTTAAAATTATAGAGGAGTCTAGAGAGTGAGGTAGTGAGCATGACAAAAAGAAAAGGAGAGAAGTAGACAATGCACGTAACAAGGGTAAGGGTAAAATGGCCATCACCAAATAGGTTGTGGATTTAGACACATACAATGACGATGGATGTGAGATATGCCAATACGACCATCCTAAGGGATGTTGCCCAGTAATCTAACATCTACAAGAGTCTGGGGTGTATGCACTAAACCCATGATTTAATAAACGGAAAGCACCCCGATGGTTACCTTATCCCCAAGGTAACCCAAGGTAGTTCTACCAACCTTCAACATATTATCCAAGTGGAACTCCACCACAACCCATTGAGCAACATCAACAGTGGCAATACCCACAATCATGGGGGATGCCACCATCAAGGCAACAATACCCCTACTGGCAATCAGACCCATATGGCTACTATGTGCAGCATCCAATCTCTCCACATGACTCTGTTGGTCACGTTACATCACAACATCACTACCAAGCTCATGAGTATTTTAGAACTCCTTCTCCTAGGGGAGATAACCCACAAACATACCATCCTTTGAATCCATCCACAACTCTCACATCGATAGCTCTATTACCACTCGCTCCAACAATGCAAGGGGAACTCCCTACTCAACCACAAAAATGAAATGCCACAAGGGCTGTAAATACTCAACCCCATGTTGGTTCTGACAGCCGTATGAAGAGAAGATCTTTTTTCAGAACCAATAGTCCAACCAAACCCTCACAACCATAAGCGGTTGAACCTCTGAATGCCCCTCCATCAAATAAGGCTTCAAAGTTCCCTTCAAACCAAACACCGAGCTCAACGCATACGGTTATGTTAACACATGTCATTACTGACTGGATTAAGGTGGGCCACCTTCCCAGGAAATTCTCTAGTCTTGGAAGCCCTCTAATCTATCTCCAAGTCGCTAGGAATGAGCCATGCAAAGCTCTTCTGAACTCAGGTTCCAGAGTCAACCTAATATCACAAGAGATGTACAAAGCCTGGAACCTACCTCCATTAAGGAAGAGTAATATTTGCCTAGAGCTGGCTGACCAGTCCATCATTGTCCCCTTGGGACTAGTGGAGGACGTCGTCACCATTGTGTGTGGGTGGTCATACCCAATTGATTTCCTAGTAATACAAGTAAACAACGATAAAGGGGACTTCCCAATAATAATGGGAAGGGCATGGCTAAGTACTGTAGATGCACATCTAGGAATCCGCGATCTTTTCCTGGAAATATCTAAGGAGGACACTTTTGGAAAGATCAAGAAGAAGAAAATTCCATGCATTGCATATAGTGACACAGGGTGCAATTGCGTGTAGAGATCATGGGTTGGGAAAAATTTAGCACTGCCTACATGAAACCAGTGTGCATAAGACCTTAACCTACAAAAGTGCCTGTATGCAGCAACCACCCCACAGAGAGACACCCAGTGGCTGATAGCTAATCAAGTGAACAACTCACTCACGTGCATGGAACTAACTGAGGGAATAAATAGTGCTTACATCGAAAGCATAGATGCACTAGAGCAAGATTGTCGCCAACTTTCAAACTTTAACCTAGAAAACATCAATTGGGGGAAGTTGGAAATTCCTAAAAAATTAGACAAAAACCTTAATGAAAAGTTGTTAGTCAATGTGCAACAGACCAAACCTTTCCATGAACTTAGAACGACCAGTGCACATGAGACCTCTGAGAAAGGACGACCCTGCTCACTATTTCGAATCTCCTCCTTCCAACTCATTCATGGGGGAGATGGACACCTATGTTGATCAATTGAGACCCTCAGTTCCTTTTTAATTTTTTGTTTTACATATTTTTGTTTTACAAATTTCTTTAACTTTTCTTATTTTTGTTTTACAACATCGTTCACATTTTTTCATTTCTTTGTGTGCTTGTTTGTTTTATTAGGTTCGTCACCTAATAAGTGCTCCTAGTGGTGGTATGAACTGTATAATATTGATTGCTAATGTTTGGTTTTTACTTTTAAGTTATAATGTTGATACTATGGTATGGTTCTTTTGATATAATAGGCAATGGGTCCACGTCATCCATGCATTTATAAATTTCTATGGTCTCTTTTGGCTTGGAAATGTACGGTCCCTTTCTTTAAATCATAAACTATCAACGAATTGGTGATTGGGCATTTCTCAAACTGAGAAAGGACTCAGGGATTGAAAAGGGTGTGACTTCAAGGGGATTTGATGCATTTGGGCTGGCATTCTCTTAGGTACTTGGATGTTTTCTTCTTGAGTTTTCCTTACCATTCCGACGTTGCTCCATTATCGAGAATCTGAGCTAATAAAAATAATAAGTCTTTGCATGGTGTGGTTCTCACGCAAAAAAAAAAAACAACAAACAGTGAGAATTCAAAGCACACTCCATAGAAAAAATAATCATATGGGCTACCAGCACTGGTTATGGAACTAAACAAACATGTTCCCTCTAACTAAGGCCCTTTCTCGCTTCCTACTTTTTCCTTCCTCATTTCTTCGGAATGGTGGTGACTCTTTGGCAGAAGCATTCTTGCTACTTCAAGTGGATGGATTGGCCAAGTGTATTAATGCGAAGTCACTGGATGTAGATTGTTTGAGGCTGGATTTGGAATGAGATCTACAAAGTCACATTAACCATAAATACATAAGGGGCTATACACCACCTTGTTCTTGGGACTCCATTCCATTCTCTTCTCCTCATCATTCTTTCTCCATTTTCCACCTCATTGCCGGCTGTATCAGTAGTCTATATTTTGGTTGATGCATTATGTTCTTGTTGGTAAAATCTTGTGGTTAAGACTTTAACTCTTGCTTCCAAATGACATTTCTAGAGCCTACGGACTCTTTGAATGTGGGATTGTCAGGGCATTAAGGGCATGAGCCTGCTTTGGGGAGGATCCACTGGCATTCCTAATTGGTGCATTAGTTAACTTTTTTCCCTTAAACATTAATGCAATCAACATTTATTTTGTTCATTTCCACCTCTGACATCCATTGTATCGGTGTTGCCATTGTTTCTTTTTCTCCATCTTTCTTATTCCTTATCTTTTTCCATTCTATCACTATTGGAGGATCACTCTTAGTCATGGGGGTCCTGGTCCAATTTTTTAAATTTTTTCCTAACCCCTACACCTTGGGTAGTCACCAGTGTTATATCTCTAGAATCCGTATTAGCCATATCACAACTCAACCAATGGACCGTACACCGAGGCAAGCTATCAATTGTATTGTGATTTACTTATCCTTGCTCATATGTGACTGTGTTGTGTACGCAGATGGCAATCATACAGCAATGGACTGGATCTGGAGAAAACACTTAGGATGGACTGGTGCTAAAGCAGTTGTGCAAGGAACAAGATTGATGGTGCGACTATGGATGGACAATGGAAGATGCAATTTTGGCGTCGGCAGCAACACGTCTTCTTTTTTTTTTCTTTTCTCTCTCTCTTCTCTCTCAGCTGCCAAATAAGGTTGGATGTCAATTGTGTATAGTGTTCATTTTTGTAGTCATGAACACTAATATTGTCATGTATTGTAATGATTAATCCATTCACGTGTCACCCCATTCACCATTAGTGTCATTCAAGTTAATAATCCCATACCTTCCCAATATTTTGTAAGGAACTCGAGGATGAGTTTTCATTTAGTCATAGGGGTACGATGAGCCACGATATCATGTATGTGATATCGTGTCTTGCCTCATCTTCTATAAATAAGAGGTAGCTTCCCTTGTTCAAAATAGTTAGACTTAGACCCTTAGCTAAACTCTTGCAGTTTTACCATTCTAGAGTTAGAATAATTCCTGTGTGCTTGTAGTAGGAGTCATAGAGTGAACGGATCTTTATTCGAGCAATTTGTACTTGAGCACACATTTGTGTACGGCAATAAAGACGAAATTTATGATAAACCTTGCAGCATACAAATTAAGCTAAATAGTAATTAATTATTGTTGAATGTTTAAATGCTTTCATAGTTAATTAATTTCTCTCTCAACCTTTGACTCTCCTAGTTAAGTACACTCAGTATGACCACTTCGAGCATGTGTGTAGTGCTTGGTAACCCAGTAATGATTAGTATTTGGTAATCCCAACAGTGTTGCACTGTTTCAAGATGTGTGCAGCAAGTGGGAAAGGATACTAATGTTAGGAATAATTAGAACTTAGTTAGTGAATAGTTAATGTAAGTTAGTCACTTAGTTCTCTTTACCTTCCCCTATTAGCATAAGACATTAAAAAGATAAAAGCTATAAAAAATCATATACCTCAAGCTTAACCATACAACCGTGACAATACAAGTAAGTTTGGGAAGACAACGATTGATTAACCTTGAGTGTTCCATTAAGGTGCATAAGCACTTAGTCCTTGGAGTTCGACTACATCGCGCGTGAAACGCTCATATTCGTATGGTTGAGTGTAGGGTTACTGATGAGTGGCGAGGTACCCCTACAGTTAACCATACGAAACGAGTGTAGCACACACGATCTGGTCGAACTCCATAGACTAAATGCCTAAACGCCCCATGGAACACTTGGGGTTAATCGTTCGTTGTCTTCCCAG